>JAKCPI010011935.1:0-29205 GCA_023213315.1 Euborellia annulipes | reverse complement strand
ATTGCATATTATATTACGTATTGAGTTGCATGCACACCCTGTATCCCTTCACGCCCTCTGGATGCATTTTATTTTTATTTATTTATTTAAATTACAAAGTTCTCTCCCTAAGTAGCAAATGTAAATGGAAGTAGAATTAGAGAGGAAAGGACGTCAGCTAATGCAGGTGTATTTACTTAATAAAAAACTCTCAATATTTATAGATCATCTCCTGTTCAATTCTTGCCTATGTACGCCTATACTCTCAGACTACATACACAATATATTGTAAAAATATTGAATCTACCCGATAATAGGCTCACAAGAGAATAGCCAGAGAGATAGTAGCAAAAAGAATTTTTTGGTATGATCATCTTAGTAAGTTGGCGGATGATTTCTCACTCACGATGGACACAGAGGTGGGTCAATGGAAAAGGACATTCGAGTAGATGAATGAGTTAGTGGTTCGGCGGCACATGTTGGAGGCTAGGGAGAGGGCGAGTCGAGCAACTTAGCACCTGATATACAAGGATTTAAACCTTACACACCCCTCCTTCTACACCTCATCACCACAAAATATCCTCATTAGAAATAAACCCATTCCCAACTAAAAAAAAAAAACTCTTTTTCTGTTAATTAACCAACTTCACAACACCACTTAAGAAAATCTCGGAGACGGAACCTATATATCTGAAAAAATAGTCAGGATATAAGATGGATCTTCAAACTCCGTGGCGAAGCGATCTGCCTAAACTACCAACCATGGATACAAGGGAAAGACTTAAGGTGCTCTCTATGCTGCCTGAATGAGAACGAAACCGTTTTCCATTTTGTGGCGGTCTGCCCCATAGTGAAAAATATACGCCAGAGATGGCTCGGGACCGAGAAGTTGAATTATGAAGAATTTCTCGAATTCCTGAATGGCAAGGATTGGAGAAGGCTGGCAAGGTATGCAGCTGTGGCCTGGGAGTACCGATGGAGTCTTATTGAAGAATTCAACTTTTAATATGAAGCCATCATACACATAAATAAGAAGAAAAAAAATCTCTTTTCAGCGGACGGTCCCTAAAAGACAAAGCCTTATTTGCTATATTAAAAAAAAAAAGGAAAAAAAATAATTAAAATATGTACGATATTATGTATTGTAAAGAAAGATTTTTTAATAAAGCATCATCATCTCCTGTTCAATGAAGTCTTATCTATCTTGTAGGCCCAATTGAGATTCTTCAGAGAGTTAGATATTTAGACGAGAGGTAATCATTATAAGAAGAAATCGTCATTTTATCTATATATAAACCAATATATTAAAACAAATCACCTTGTGGTTTTCAATCTATATATATAATTTATAATAAAGGAGTGTCCGTTTGTCCATCCGTCTATCACGCTCTGTTTGACCAACTTACCGTTGGAATTTTGCAGTCTTATAGAGAACGTTATGGAGAGTCTAGGAAAAACAAATGAAGTGAGCGGTACGTTTCCGTAACAATCACATTGTTTACTACAGTCACTGTTTACTGTTATTGTATCATGTGTAAATTTTGCGATGCCTTACAAGTTTTCATCACAGGATTATGGAGAGATGGTGTACATTTTGAGCTTCTGTGATGGTAATGCGAAAACTGCTGTTAAGCCGAATATCACTGTCGGTATCCTCCAATTATAGGATTCCGAGTTCCAAAACATTTAGTGAAACATATCGAACTTTGCTACAAACTGGTACTTTTCCCAGCGTTCGTATTCACTCCGAAAGAAATCGTGAAAGAAGAGGAAAACATTCTTAATTTAGTAAAGCGTAGTCCGGGTTCAAGTACAAGGCGCATAGCTATCCGATTGAATGTTTCACAATCTAAGGTATGTATAGAATGGGCTGTACCGTTCTATTTTCCCCATTTAGAACCACATGATTTGGCCATACGTTTGCAATTTTGTAACTGGTTAAAGAAAATCAACATCTCTATCGCTTAATAATAATGTTCAGTGATGAGGCAACCTTTACAAGAGATGGCATCAACAACATGCATAACATGCCACGGTAGAAACTAATTTTCAACACAGATTCAGTGTCAACGTCTGGTGTGGTGTTGTATGTGACCAGTTACTGAGGTCGTTGCTTTTCCGGGAAATTTAAATGGTCAGATGTACGCTAACTTTTTACTAGAAGAGTTACCGTAGCTTCTTGAAGATGTCCCTCTGGAAATAAGACGCCAAATGTACATCCAACATGACGGGGCGCCTGCAGACTTGCACCAGCTCATCTGAATCAGAAATTCCCACATCGATGGATAGGTCCCAGGAGTCCTATCAACTGGCCTGCCAGATCTCCAGATTTAACACCCATAGATTACTGCATCTGGAGTTGGATGAAAGACATCGTGTATCAAGTTTTACTTACCAAATTTAGTATGGTTTTGTTTATGAAATTTGCTTCCTACAACAAAAATTTTTTACACTCTGGAGAAGTGAGTTTTGCTGGTGTAGGTCGAGGGTTCGTTGGCCTGGTGCAATGGAGAGCCCACCGATGCCCCGAAAAGGCTGGAGATCCTGGGTTAGATTCCTGGGGACCATGGGGCGTTTTCAAAAAAATAATCCAATATTAAAATTCCAATAAATGAGACAGGATGCGAACCCCTGAACCTTAGCACAAGAGGCGGGAACTCTACCACTGTTCTTTGATCTAAAAACAATATTTTATAATCCGGAATTTCACGAGAAAGCTGAAACCTTTTCCCCCTCTCCCTGGTTACATGACTGCCAACACACATACACACAATCGAACAACCGTTGAGTAATTTGATTAGATTGGAATAAAAAACAAAAAAGTGGATTTGTTCACTTAGATGAAATGCCAAGCGATAATTAATTAATTATTTTGTTTTTCAAAAAAAAATAATCCAATATTAAAATTCCATGGGATTAAGGGGGGCATAGAGTGTAGAGAGAGAGAAGGGGTAATTACGAAATGGCCAGGGAGGGAGGGAGGGAGGAATAATTCAATCAATGGACTGGCTTTCTGATTACAATATGGTTTATTTTATTTTTGTCAATAGACATCAAAAGGCTAAACAATAGTAATAATTGGGTTAATGTGAATGAAAAGCTAAAGGTGTAGGCCACCCACCCTCTAGTGACAGACATGTGTTGACATTATAACTGATTGAAAATTCATTTAAACCAATAAATTAATAAATAGGAAGGCATTCATAAATTAATTTTTATTTCCTGAACGACAATTTCGGTCGCACGTTGCGAACTTTCTCATTCACTAGGTGCTATGTTTCCAGTTTTTTATTAGTGAAATATTACACTTTATTTCGACTTGATAATCATCTTCAGAGTGATTGGACTTTTGAAATTGACAGCCATATCCAAATAAAGTGTATTATTTCAATAATAAAAACTTGAAACATATTAATTGAAATTGAATGATGAGGATATGAAAGCTTCTATCACACTTAGGGATCGAAAAGGCGCTTGAAAAGTCGATTTAAGATTTTAGAATCGACTAATCATTTCTAAAAGTCGTCTTTTTAAAAAATTCTATGAATATAATCAGTAAAAATCTGGTGTGACTGGCGCACAGCACACAACTTTCTCTTACCTTCGGTACTCGAAAGTTGTGTTCTGTGCTTGTCACACCAGATTTTTTTGTGTCGACATATATTCAGTTTCCGATCAGTACGGTACATTCGAATTCAAGGTAGAAAATTTATAAACATGAGAAATTATTTATATTCTGTTACCATGGCAATCATTTCTCTTATCTATCCTATGAAGTACAAGGGTAAACCTTTCTTCTATACAAACTACCGGAATATCTTACTATCCACTCTGGAGAGCTGATAGCACCCATATATATTAAACTAAATTCTATTAACAAAACCGCTATTTACTGAAATGCTAAGAGCGCATCAATATCGTCC
This sequence comes from Euborellia annulipes, assembly GCA_023213315.1. NCBI lineage: Eukaryota > Metazoa > Arthropoda > Insecta > Dermaptera > Anisolabididae > Euborellia > Euborellia annulipes. The sequence continues at coordinate 25,303 of JAKCPI010011935.1, read as the reverse complement.
ACCAAAACGCCAGGAGAAGTGGGATGTCTTCAACTAAAGATATTCAGAACATTAAAAGAAATAGCAGATCAAGGAAATACGGTGCTACTATCCTGGGTAAAAGGCCATTCAAGTTCACAGGGCAATAATATTGCTGACTTTTTGGCAAAAAAAAAAGCCGCCAGCTTCGGACAGCCCCTATCAATGGGAATCCCCGCAGTCGCAGTCTTTAAATCATCTCTCAAAAAGAAACTGGCAATATACAAGTCTGGCAAAAGGATCATTTCTCAAACATCTAAAACCTCTACCCGGCCCACGATGGTTTTACAATATCACTAGTCTAACAAGACCTGACATATGCTTATTTAACCGATTAAGAATTAACCACACTCGATGCCCCCTTCAACTACATAGATTCCACATCGTCTCCTCCCCACTGTGCACCTGCAACGCAATAACTTCTCCTGAACACCTGATAATGCAATGCCCACAGAACTCCAACCAAAGGGACAAATTTCAAAAAGTCATAGAGCCGACCTTTCGAGGCCCACCATACTAAGAAAACCTACACAATCCTCTGTCACAGCTTTATATGAATTTTGTTTGATAAACAATATTATTTTATAAACCTCTACAGTAATTGGAATAATTTTTTTTTTTTTTTTTTAAACATTCACACTTTTTTCTCATTCACACTCACAATCACACAGTCTTTTCGGCAACTTAGGCCATTTAAGACTTTAAACGATACCCGTTATTGATTAATGTACATATTGGGGGTCCAGGCATTTCCTATTTAAAGTCCCATTTAGTATCCAAATGCCTTAAATAAAATAATCGGACTGCCTGGGGTCCGAACCCGCGACGTTCGGTATAGAAGGTGGGCACGCTACCAACTACTCCAAGCCCCGTGGGCCATATTTTTCTTAATATGTATTAGATAGTAGTGTATTCCCTACCATGTATTTTACTATTATACTATTGCTACTACTGTATTTCTTATGATGTCTTTTGTATTTCTGTATTTCCTAATATGTATTTTCCATTACTGTATTTTCGATCATGTATTTTATAGCACTGTTTTTTTACATCCCTCCCATACAACGAAATGTCTCAGTTCCTCTCCTCGTAGAATTGCCATTGTGATGAAATCCAAATTCGTTAAAATTGGTGTGCTTATTGAATAGTGATAAAAGGGAGACACACAGGACAACTGTACCAATTTCCACATCCCTCCTCAACTTAAGCCGTTTTTCCAATACGAGAGTGTATAACCTATTTAGAATTAGTTTCTAAACTGTTAATACATACTTTAATAAAAAACCGAATCGGATTTCCGTGTCCAATTCGGTCACGACCTATATTTCAATTAGGTTCATCCATTAGAGGGGATGATCCTCTATATGTCAAATCCGATACGCAATGATGATGGATGTCTAGAAGAGTGAAGGGAGGAGGTTACAAGCCCTACACTACACCACTCGCCCCATGACCGACGTCATGTCTGTTAAACGCTCTTGCCTGGTATTCATCAATTGATTAATTGTGCTGATGAGTGAAGAGAGAGCATCATGTTTTAAGCTCCGCCGCCATTGAATCCCTTCAATGTTTATTAATTAATATTCAAGAAGGGAGATGCCTCCCCCCTTTGAAATCCAGGTATCCACGTAATCTTCTTGCAAGAATTATTATTTTAATATAAAATAAGGTTTCTTCTTTAGTCTAAAGTTTGTGTACGCTATTCTCTATATCATCAACATCGTGATTAGGAAGCTTTTAAAGGTTATATATCAAGGGAGAAAGGAGGTGGGGGGGGGGGGGGAGAGATAAGTGTTACGGTGTTTTATTTTATCTCATCTTTATTTTAATAACTTAGACGTTGCTTCTTGTTAAATATCGATAATTTAATAAATAAAAAAGTTACAGAAAAAGAACAAGAACCGTGAAGTGAATTAAAAAAAAAAAAAAAAACTTAAAAGATAAATCAAGTATCTGATAATAAAATTCCTTTAAAAGGTAATAATCTGCCGCCAATTTTTTTTTTTATGAATCGTGACTTTATCAGGTGTATAAAATGATCATTCTGATTAAGCAATGCCAAGAATATATATATATTAGGGGTATGACTTTTCGACTTTTTTTTTCCAAAATGATTTTCTTCACCCACCAATGAATGAACTTTTGAAAAAAAATTCTTTTACACGAAATTAATTTTTTGAATAGCCATTAGTTAAAATTTTACTTTTTTTTTTAGTTATAATTATAATTTAGATAAGCGATATTAATTCATATCCTATTAAAAATCTTTTTACTTTGGGGTCGTTCAAGTATTACGTAACGCAATTTTTGAAGATTTTTAACCCTCACCCCTCCACTCCATGTAACGCACCGTAACATTTTTCTGGACCCCCTCCCCTCCCTAGACGTTACGTAACACCCAAGTGGCCATTTTTATGTTGCGCATAGTACCGGAAAGTCGCTAAAATACCTTTGTTATTGTTTAAATCACGTTTGCGGTAATAAAATAATAAATAAAAAATGGCCTTAAGCTGGAAGGGGCAAATAAATAAATAACAAAACTGGGTGGTGGGACTGGTCGCACAGCATACAACTTTCTCTTTACCTTCGGTAATCAAAGTTGTGTTCTGTGCTTGTCACACCAGATTTTTTGTATCGAGATATTTTTTACACATTCATACAGTCTTTTCGGCAACTCAGGCCATATAAGACTTTAGAAGATAACCGTTATTGTTTTAATATACATATATGGGGTTCAGGCATTTCTATTTAAGCCATCTTGTATCCAAATGGCTTAAATAAAATCATCGGACTGCCTGGGGTCCGAACCCGCGACGTTTGGTATAGGAGGTAGGCACGCTACCTACTATGGCAAACTCGGGGGCTCGAGATATATTTAGTTTCCGCCGATATATGTTTTTTTTAACCCTTTTCGGAAACTGAGGCCTTTCAGAGGTTTAACTTTATTAAATAAATATTTATTCACATGATATCCATGGCTACCGGAGGACGTTCAACACGATGATTACTCGGGGTTACGAATCCCAAAATAATAATAAATAAGGCGTCCCCCGTAAAAAAACGAAAAGGGTTACTAACTTTAATTTCCTCGTATTTTATTTAAATAGAAAAAAGTTACGTTACAAGTATAACGTAAGAAGATTAGATGATTTTTTTACCCCCCCCTCCCCCTATGTAACGCGCCGTAACATTTTTCTGGACCCCCACCTAGACGTTACGTAACGCTCAAGTGGCCTAAAAGTCACAATTAAGTTGCGCAAAGTATCGGAAAGTCGCTAAAATACCAGTTACGTAACGCATTGTTCAACCCTCTCTTCCCCCATGGCAACGTTTTACGAAACCCCCCCTCCTCCAAATTGCGTTACGTAATACTTAAACGCCCCGTTACCAGGTAATTAGGGATACTTCTAAATCCCACTATGATTGAGAAAATGACTTCCAATCGACTGGTTTTTGTGGCGAATGTCTGATGGTGGCTACATAACTTTTTTCCTTATCGTAAATGTAAATTTTATGAATAGAAAAAAAAATAAAATCAGATCAGTGAGTAATTTTAGAAATTGCCTATCCCTTGTAAAGTAAATACAAATCTATAAATCGATTTTCTTTCAATCCACAGATTAATAAATAAATAGAGAACTTAAATTATTTCAGTTCAGACAGACGTATCGATTCTTTTTTTTTTTTTTTTGATATTAGACTACAATACAACCAAGGAGAGGAGGGGAAAGGAGGGGGAGAGCTTCCCCTCCCTTCTTCTTTCAACTCGAAACCAGATTAGGGTTTGGCAAAAGGCCATAAAATAAATTTGGCAAATGAGAAGGGTTCGATAATTAAGACCAATGCTTCAAGTTCAAATGCATTGGGTCAAGGGTGAGGGAGAACTTTCTTTTTTTTTTTGCGAAAAAATAAATAAACAAACATTACAAGGACAGGAAAAACAAAAGGGTTGAAAACTAACTATAAAGTAGTGAGTTAGGAGGTAAAAAAAAGAAGAAAATATTGGGAAAATTTCCTCAGGAGTTGTTTTTGTTATTTTTTTGTTTTTTTTTACTCAGGGTGATTTCTCAGCGATTTATTTATAAATTAGCCGAGCCGCCCCCCTGAACCCCCCGCCAGCCGGCACGGGTCCGCCTGCCAGCGGGCCCTCGCCTTTTTTTTTTTTTTTCTCATTCACGATCACATACACACGTCTTTTCGGCAACTTAGCTTAGGCCTTTTAAGACTAAACGATACACTCGTATGTTTAATATATCTATGGCGTGATCCTATATGACGGTAAGTAAATTTTTATTAAAATTGGGAAGTTTTTCTGGGAGAATTCACCCTCCCTTCCCTTTATTATCCTAAAAGAGGTGGCGGTAAGCCAATTTGATCGAGATATATGCCAAAATAAGGAAAATTTTGAAGAAATACAAGGACCACATTAACCATTAAAAATATATATTTTTACTTACTTTTTTGGGATTTTTCTTTCTCCATTGTAATTTAGATGACAAAAACCTTGCGACTGACCTATTCTGATTGAGATAAGTAAAGAAATTTATTAGAGTTGAAAATATAAAAAATAATTTTATCGAAAATTGTTTATTTTTTTTTTTTTTTAATAAACAATGATAAAGGAGCTAACTTCAGATGATAATTGAAAAAAAAAAACAAAGAATAATTTTTTCGGTTAATCTTCAGAATAAAGTGGCAAGCCCTCGCACTGGCTGACTAGTTTACACTTTTGACATTATCTCAACATTCATGATTCTTTCGTTTTTTTTTCATTTAGGCATGCTATTTGTTTTGTCACTAAGGCCGAGAATTCCCTAGTTTTTTTAAATTTTCTTTAATCGAAGGAAACCGAACTGCAACCGAAGGACCGAAACAATTAGGTCGTGACCCCTGAAGTTGTTTTGTCACTAGTGTCGACTTCGGTTCGGTTTCGGATCGGTTCGGCTCGTCTCAGTTCGGTTCGAAACCATCCAGTTAGAAGCCATTCGGTCAGCCTTTAAAAAAAAATTTTCGGACCCGAATGGTTTTGAACCGAACTGAGCCGAGCCGAACCAAACCGAACCGAACCGAAGCCGAGAATTCCCTAGTTGTTTTGAATTTTTTTCTAAAAATAAAAGAACCGAACTTAAAACCGAAGGTCTCGAGCCGCCTCCGGCGGCTCTCGGACAAGGGATCCCTGCAAGTTCTTTAAAATATTCTGGATGAATATTTTTTAATCTAAAACAGAACCGACCGTAATTAACCGAAGGTCTCGAGCCGCCTCCGGCGGCTCTCGGACAAGGGATCCCTGCAACTTCTTTAATATATTCTGGATGGATATTTTTTATTTAAATTTAAATATAAGAACCAAAAGACACGGGTCTCCATCGGTGGCCCGCGGACCCAAAGATGTTCTTAATAAGTGTAGCAAACTCGAGCCTTTTTACTAAAAAAAAAAGTCAGTGAATACTTTAACTTTTAATACAACATGAAGTTAGCTCCTTTATCGTTCAATATTAAAAAAAAATAATAAACAATTTTCGATAAAATTATTTTTTATATTTTCAACTCTATTTAATAAATTTCTTTACTTATCTCAATCAGAATAGGTCAGACGCAAGGTTTTTGTCATCTAAATTACAATGGAGAAAGAAAAAACCCAAAAAAGTAAGTAAAAATATATATTTTTAATGGTTAATGTGGTCCTTGTATTTCTTCAAAATTTTCCTTATTTTGGCATATATCTCGATCAAATTGGCTTACCGCCACCTCTTTTAGGCTAATAAAGGAAAGGGAGGTGAATTCTCCCTGAAAAACTTCCCAATTTTAATAAAAATTTACTTACCGTCATATAGGATTTAGCCGAATACACAAATGAAAAGAATACATAAATATTACCCTATTCATTTCCTATGGGAGAAATCGTAACTTTAAGAATTAATAACTTAAAAACCTATAAGAATATCAGGATGAAAATAATTTTCCTGTATGTCGAGAAGGTCCTCTTTATGCATATAAAATTTCATTTCAAAATTTCAACGGGAAGTTTCCGAAATAGAGCGTGACAGACATGCAGACGGACATTAGCGAATTATATATATATATAATTCGCTAATGTCCGTCGAAGGCGGGCGACGCGGCTAGTATATATAGATTTTGTTTGTTTTTTATATACCGGGTGGGCCAATAGTGCGTGGACGGAAGATTGTGGGCTTATTAACGGACATTTTAAAATATGTTGATCGCACATAATGTGGGGCCTTTAGGGCTACAAATTAAAAATATTTTTGTTCCAATTGCAACTCATATACAGGGTGGTCCATATCAAAGTTATGTTTTTTTAAATGGAACGCCCTGTATATTATTGCATATTTGGATTCTACGGCCAATTTTAGTATGAGTTTATGTCATGCAATGTATTCCAAACCAAACCGTTTAGCCGCAAATCGGGCTTTTGTGAAAAAACTGCTGTCTGGAAAAAATTGAATATCTCGCGAACCATAAAACTTAGGGAACTGTTCTTTTGTGATTTTACTAACATTGAAATGTACTAATGTAGGCCACTTGGGGAACCCGGAATTATTCTTGTGTTGGGAGAAATGGCCATGCCAATTTGGAAAATTTCAATCATGGATAACTTCATTTTTTCAAATGGAACATGCTACTTTTTTTTATGCCATGGGACGTGAAATTTAATTATCTTTCAGCTGATATAAGGTTGTCTATATCTATCTTTGGTAGTTTTCTTTTTATTCCAAAATATCTGATAACGAAAAAAAAAAAAATATTTATTATAGACAAAATAATTGAAAAAAAAATCCAAACGCAAAACAAAATTGTAATAAATGGAAAAAATATGCTAAATATTCCAAAATGTCTTTTAATTTCCTTTAAAATCATTTATTTGAACTTGGAATTTATTTGAAATTGGAACAAAAATATTTTTAATTTGTAGCCTAAAGGCCCCACATTATGTGCGATCAACAAATTTTAAAAATGTCCGTTAATAAGCCCACAATCTTCCGTCCACGCACTATTGGCCCACCCGGTATAACAACTCTTGTAATAAGGAAGAAAGAAAAGAGCGATTGCAGCTAAGTTTATTTCGTTTATTTATCGCTTGAAGCGATAAATAAACGAAATAAACTTAACTGCTCTGCCGAATTAAAATCAATTATCCCACCCAATGCAACATATTCACGGAACACAAGAGAGGCATCTTCCCAGCATCCCTATGCTGTTCAGATCACTACTAACAGAACTAGTCAATTCCAATCTTCCTTTGTCCCGTGATTGGAACAAGCTCCCTGCGTCTATCTTCCCCAAAACCTACAATCTTCAGACATTCAAGTCTAATCTTAACAGGCATCTTCTCAGTTCCCGCAGTTGAGTTTCCCCTTTATGCTTCTCCTTTTGTTTTTATTTTCTTTCTGGCTGCATGTGACTATTGGTCATTATAGGTCTTCGGACCTTATGCACCCATTGCAAAAAAAAAAAAAAAAAAAAAAGCTGCAATCGCTCTTTTCTTTCTTCCTTACTACAAGATCTACTCAGCTATCCACCTCACTCTAATATAACAACTCTATCTGCATCTCGATGGTGTATTCATTGAGATTACCAATATTCTCATAAGAACTGTTGATGGCATTATCTAATTAAAGCCGAAACGTCTTCTTTTGATAGAGGCTATCCTGTTTCGCTGACATCCTCTCTTCCTACTCCTAATTTTCTATGTATTTTTTGATGGTACACCGATTTAAAACCTTATAAAATATGGAGCGATTGTGAAAAATGTAAATGATAGCCCGAATTTGGACCATCATCTCCCCAACCGAGTCTTCTTTTTTGATAATTTCGTCGTTTTCTTCTTTAAATCTCAATTAGTGATTATTTTTTTCAATTTTATAAAGAAAAGACTTTTTTTCCTCTCCTTTGAATTTCATTTCATTTATAATCTAATCGTAAAAAAAAACGAAATTATTCAAGAAAAGGTGTTTATTTTGATTCGCTAATAAATAGAATTGAATAAAATTTATTTTATTCATTCATTCATTCATCTATTGTCATGAATGGCATTCATTCAGAGAGAGAGAGAGAGAGAGGGAATTATTTTACCTCTTTATAATAGTTCAAAGGAAAAAATAGTGAATTTCCAGGAAAGGTCATAAAGTATGTAGAGAGCAGTTCTCCATTCAAGAAAAAACTCTCTCTAGTGGAATCAATGTCTCCCCCTACCCTCCCCCTTGAAAGACAACGTTTCTTGGAAATCTTTGTTTGGAATTTAATTAATAATTTCAACAAAAGATTCCCTCAATTTTAATAATTAAATTGATTAATCTACTTGAATGAAATTGAAGTGTGGAGCCCGAGGTAAGGAGCTTCCGATGTGGGGCGCAAAAATATTCTTAATTGCCAATCACAATCATTGCGTTTGTTTGTCCTGAATTAAGGTTAAACAAATTTGCGACCAACTCAATTCCTTCATGGGTAAAAAATTCTACTGCGGCTGATTTCTGCTCAACTTGCTCTTCGCATTCGAAAGTTTCGTGATGTGCTGTCACACCAGGTTTTTACTTTCTCTTACCTCTATATATGTTAATATATATAGAGAGAAAGTATTGGATTCATGTCAAAAATTCGATGTCGAGATTTTGATGGATCTACACGTTTTGAGGTCCCCTGAATTCTAAAAAGGGTTTCGCTACATGGTCTGTCTGTCTGTCGGGGTGTGTATGTGTATAAAATATCTCAAGAACGAAAAGGGCTAGGAGGTTGAAATTTTATATTTAAGTTAGGCACCCCCATGGCACGTGACACGAAGCTTTTGAACAAAATCGGCCAAAGAGTACTAGTACTTTACTGATGTACTTTTTCAGTTTTTATCGATTTTCTCAAAATTCCCTCCAACGATTTTGATTAAATTTCATAAACTCAATTATTTTTTAGATTCTCTTTAAAATGTCTACTCTCATTTTGCTCTCAAAATTGTTTGAAGATCACTTTACTAAGTAGACGATTCTCAACGAAGTTATTTCTTATATTGAAATTGCTGCAGCTTCTTATCGTTTCACAGGTGTTCGGTGTCAAGAATAAAACAATTAAAAAAAAAACTATTTTATTTTTATTTTCAAGTAGGCCAACTGAATGCATTTAACAGTTTCGAATCAGCGATTCATCTTCAGAGCCTGGAAATTTTTTATATAATTCAATTTACATTCAACTTTTTATAAAAAAAAATTTTTATATATCAATAAGTTAACTTATATCTAATAAAAACTGTCTTTTTACATTTTGTTAAGAAAATCGACTCATTTTATTTACCTTGCTTGACGAGAATAATATTATTAATGTATTTAAGGAACACTCTATATTCGATACATTTTTTTTAAAAATTTTATTTTATTATCAGTATTTGCTAACTTACTGTAAATTCGTTTGATGTCTTTCACTAGATGTGTTTGAAGATGAATCGCTGATTCGAAACTGTTAAATGCATTCAGTTGGCCTACTTGAAAAATAAAAATAAAATAGTCTTTTTTTTTTTTAATTGTTTTATTCTTGACACCGAACACCTGTGAAACGATAAGAAGCTGCAGCAATTTCAATATAAGATCACTTTACTCTTGCACTTCATAGGAAAACTAGGAGAAATGGTTTGGTAGCAAAATATAAATATTTTCCCGGTTTATAAATTTTTGAAATTCGAATGAACAGTACTGTCAGAAACTAAATATATCTCGACATAAAAAATATGGTGTGACAAGTACAGAACACAAATTTCGATTAACAAAGGTAAGAGAAAGTTGTGTGCTGTTGCGACCAGTCACGCCAGATTTTTGTATTTAGTTTCACTTTATTGTAATACAAGCCACAATACCTCTCAAATCACTTTGACGTGCTCAAAAATCTTAAAGATTAAAATTAACACTTAAATCTCATTAATATTTTAATCTTCATTACGTCATAATTTATTCCTTCAACATCATAGAAACTTCGGTAAATATTTTTGTAAAAATCAAAAACCAATCCAATAAATTTCCATAAATAAAATAGCGAGACTTGATATTTCGTTCACAACTTGAAGTGATTTGAATTTAATTTGAGTTCAAAGTTGAATACTAATTCAAAGCTATTTCATAGAATTTTTTTTTTTTTTTTTAACGTTTACATTAAATAAATTAAATTGAAGGAGGGGGGGGAGAGAAATAAAAAGATTGCCGCCGACTGATTAAAGAAAACTTTTAATTTTTCCGTCCACGCTAACAAAGTCACATCATGCATGCATGCAAGGCAGATTCGCGAAGGAATAGAGATGAATGAACAAATAAATCAACAATTCAAATCTCTTTTACAATTTTTTTTTTTTTTTAACACTCACACTTTTTTCCCATTCACACTCACACACACACACATACATACAGTCTTCTCAGCAACTCAGGTCATATAAGGCTGAATGCACACCAATCGAGCAAAAACGTTTTTGCCTAAAACTGTTTTTTCAATGCTTTTCTATGGGTCAACGCATACCGCAGAGACAAAACACAATTGGACATGATTCACAAAATGTTTTGCCATTGAACATTTTGCTCAATTGGTGTGCCGTTCAGTCTAAGGCTTAATGATACTAGTATTTTTATAATATTAGAGGTCCAGGCATTCTATCCATCGAACTGCCTGGGAACCGAACCCGCGACCCTTGGTATAGAAGGCAAGCAAGCTACATGTTAATATCCCCTACACCAAGCCCTAGAGCACCTTTTTTTACAATTAAATGGCGTTATTTTTAAATAATCTCATGCCCTCGGGCCGTGGTCTATTTGGTAGCGTTCTGGCTTTCTATCAAGGGTCGCGGGTTCCGATCCCAGGCAGTCCGATGATTTATTTGGATACCAAATGGCTTAAATAAGAATGCCTGGACCCCAAATACATTATATTATAAAAATCAGTGGCGTCATTTCAACTTTTTCTAGGGGGGACACATTTTTTTCTTTGGGGGGGGGACCCATTTTTTTTTTTTTAATTTTACTTACAAAAGGTACTCAAATTTGGTCAAAATATATTTAATTTAATTAATTGCTTAATTTTGTACAGTTTATATACTTGTAGATATATTTTGAAATATTTTATTTAGAATTATATAAAATATAATAAAAACCATAGTTCTTGGGGGTGGGGCAAATGGCCTCTTCCCAAATGATGCCACTGATAAAAATACCAGTATCTTTAAGTCTTAAATGGCCTGAGTTGCCGAGAAGAATGTGTGTATGTGAATGTGGTGTGAATGGAAAAGAGTGTGAGTGTTAAAAAAAAAAAAAAGATCTCACCTAATATTTTTTATTTTCAGCTTTTTATAATCTCTAAGCCTTTAAAATGGCTGCAGATATACCTGGTATATATATATATATATATATACAGAGTGGCCCACAGAACTTTTTTGACAAAATTTAGAATTGATGATTTTTTTTTTAAACACTCGCACTTTTTTCTCATTCACACTCACATTCACACAGTCTTTGAGGCAACTTAACATGTTAGGCCATCAAAGACTTTTTACGATACCCGTTATTTGTAAATATATATATTGTGAGTGCAGCATAGACGTAGCCAGAAATTTTTGATGGGGGGGGGTTCAAGAAAATTTTTTCAAACATTTGAAAAATTTAAGATTATTTTAGGCCATTTATAAATTTTTTTTTTAGCTAGAATAAATTATTATATTTTACTTTCTCTTACCCTATATGCAATAAGTATAATTTGTATTAAATATCTAGTCATGGCTTGGGTCCCATGGGGGAGGGTTTGAACCCCCAAACCAGCCCCCTGGCTACGCCTATAGAGTCCAGGCATTCTTATTTAAGCCATTTGCATCCAAATGGCTTAAATAGAATCATCGGACTGCCTGGGGTCTGAACCCGCGACCCTTGGTATACAAGGCAGGCGTGCTACCAACTACACCGATCCCAAGGGCGAATAGATGATTTCACTTAGGGCTAATTGTTTTCGAAACATTGAAGTAAATAAAAGAATACATGCCTAATATAAAAGATAAAGGCCTATCAGGTTTAGAAGGTAGAGAGAGAGCGCCCAGCTCACACAGGCAATCCGCATCGCACGATAAAGGAATTATCGAGGCCTTAATTTGTCGGGGTCATACATCCAGTTAATGCCATAAACTAGAGATTTCCATTTATATTCTTTTCCTATTAAATAAATATTTATTTTATGATTTCAAAATTTATGATAAAATCTAATAATATTTATTATCATGACCTAATCTTTATTAATGATTACAATTAATTATTAAGGGTGGGGAGGGGATGAAAATAAATGTTCATTTATGTTAATTTTATTTTCTAAAATTAACTTTTCAAACTTAATTTAATCTACTCTCTATTTGTTATATTGTATCATTAAAGAAATTAAAAATCTGTAAAATGAAATTTAGTGAAAACTTTATTATAGCTCACTCGCTGTGTTTTTAAAACAAAAGCTAATAATAACACACAAGTTTTAATGTTATTTTAATACAATTAAAAAAATCACATTAGATGAATATAAACTTGGAGTTTGATAATTATTATCTAATTTTATTAATTTCTCTCCCTCCCCCTCTCCTCGCTCTTTTATTTTTGATTAATGAATAATAAATTTGTATTAAATACAGAATAATACAAAATTTACTTATTTTAAGCTATCTAAAGAGAAATTAAACAACGTCATAATTAGGCAGGGGGGGCAGGGGGGCTATATCCCCGGGGCCCGGGCCCTTTGCGTTCAAAACTTAAAATTCTAATAAAAAATAATTTTCATGGTTAAAATTTCAATTAAAAAAATCATTTTAATTTCGCCATTGTACAGATGTTGACGAGCAAATAATTGCTAAAATAAATCACTATTTGGACCCTGTTACGCATTAGTGTGTCAAAGACCAAAAAATTCAAAATTGAGTTAAGCACGGAATATTGTTTCAAATGCTATAATTAATAGTATTTTTTATGAAATATGTCCTAAAAAAATTTATATTTAATGTAAAAACATAAAATTATTTTTACAATATTTCAATGCAGGATTTTCATTTTGCAAAAATGATTTATGTGCCTAACACGTTGTTTTTTATGATGTTAACAACCAATAAAAACTTATTTAGCCTATATTATATATTGTTTACCTTAAATAAACCAAAATCCTTTTTTTTGAAAAATGAGAAATGAATTCGTAGATGTCAAAATTTAATTTTTAGATATTATTCCTGATAACGAAGATGAGGATCAGAGCGATTTCGAAAAGACAATAAAAAAATAATATTAAGTCATTTCATTATAACTTTGATTTACTGTTGCCATGTTCACTTCTATTCAGGAATTAATTGATGAGAAAATTTTGTTATCACTTTGTATTTAATTTTAAAATATTAATACTATTTAAAATTGATTAATGTAATTAATAATTAATGTAAATTAAATATAACCTTAAAAGAACTTTAATAATAACTCCGTTCATGGGCGTAGCCAGGGGGAGGCAGGGAGGGGCCATTGCCCCCCTGGCTTGTCCTAAAAATTAAAAAAAAAAACAAATATATATTTTTCCCATTGGGAATTTTTTTTTAACGCTCCAATCCACTACATTAATTTAATTTTTTTTTATTTAAATAAATAATTGATAATCTATGTATATATTAATTGCAAACACCCCCCCCCTCTCGCCCTAACGAGGGGTTGGCCCCCCCTAACAAGATGTCTGGCTACGCCCATGACTCCGTTTTAATTTTTGAATTATAACCTAAAATTATTTTATTAATATAAATAGTGCATAGATTAATTTGCAATCATGTGTCAAGGGAATTTGAAGCAAATATAATTGGACTTAGAGAATTTTGCAATAATAATTTTTTATATTTTATTGTTTTTCTCTAAATTAGTCATATTTTTAGAATGAATATCTGCAATAATTACAGTATTTACTTGCACAATTGACAAAAAAAATGATATATAATCTAATCAAAACAATTTAAATCAGAAAAAGTTTAATGTTGATTTTATCAAAACTCGATGTTTGGTCTCTGACACACCATTGCATAACAGGGTCCATTTATGCCTAAAAATGTCTTCCTATTGGATCGCCTTCTTTTTTTTCACTTTAATATTACTATCATCGTTCAGGTCAGAAGTTCAACCACCCTTTGAAGTAAAAAAAATAAAAAAATTGGCAACCATTTTGACAATTTTCTTATTTTATTTTAAGATTAAAATATAAAATTTATTCCTTCCATTACATTAGTATGATTGAATTTTTTTTTTCTTGAATTAGCGTAATAAATTATCCTAAAGTAATATTAATATACGTAATATAAATTTGAATAAGAAGTATTTTCTTTTTAATATTCCTAATAATGGATCATAAATTTTATTATTGTTTGCTGTTGGATATGATATAAGGGCGTATAATAATAATAAAAAAAAAGAGGAGAATTTTACTCCGCAACTGCCAAAAGGTCACTTGGTTGCCGTTTTTCTCCCCCCCCCCCCCCGCCCCCCCCTATTGCAAATCAAGCAAGATGTTCCGGTTCAACTAACTTTTGACATACGGCTTCAAGAAAACACAATCGATTCGATTGGCCCAACACAACCAAAGACAACGATGTTCCTTCCTTCCTTCCTTTTTTCCCTTCTATAATTCATAACTTGCATCAAAAGAGGGAGGCGTTCATGTCTAAACTTGTCGATCGAACAACTCAACTTACAAAAGAAAACGGGTTGATTTACTAAATAAAAAAAAAAAACTCAAATCCGACATTGCATTGTTTCATGATTCTCTTAAAGTTTCCAATGACAGGTGTGTTTTTTTTTTTTAACAAAGAATATCAACTTTATTTAAGTTTTTGTTATTGTGCTTTAGGTATTCACTTAATTGACATGTAGGCACTACCGTATTACCCCGATACGACTGATGCTACGGGCACAATTCATTCAGGAAGCAAGGAAGCAACTTTGACATTATTTCTAAAAAACGCGAGTATATCAGTCAATATTCTACATACTTTCCTTAACACCCTCCTTCCAAGGGCGGATACAAGGTGGGGTAAAGGAGGTAATTACCCCCCCCCCCCCCCGAGATTTGAAAAAAATACTTTTTTTTTTCGAAAAAAAAATTTATTTTTAATGTAAAATTTTAAAAATTAATACTTAAAAATTTGATTTGTATTTATATTCTGGCAAACAAGTACAGAATGCGCATTTAAATTACCGAAATTAAGAAAAGATAGTGTGCTGTGCGACGAGTCACACCAGATTACCCCCCCCCCCCGCAGAAACACCTCTGGTTCCGCCCTTGTCTCCTTCAAACAGGATTGAAAAAGGACACTGGAGTTACATGCATTTAAATAAACATTGATATTAAAATTCAAAAATCAATTATTTTTTTTAGATTCTCTTTAAAATGTATATTCTCATTTTGCCATTGAAATGTTCTGAAGACCACTTTACTCTTGTACTCCATAGAAAAGATAGGAGAAATGGTTTCAATGGCAACAAAATATAAATATTTCCACATATAATTTTTACATCTTGAAAATAGAATGTACCGTACTGTCGGAAACTAAATACATGTCGACACAAAAAATCTGGTGCGCCAGTCACACCAGATTTTTTTATATTATATGGCTCTCTATGACTATAAATTAAAAAGAACAATTTTATTTTTATTTTTGTAAAAAAATAGGGTGTAATTAAAAATATCTTGTATTAATATTTTAGCCAACCACTGAAGAAGTCCTACAGCAAGTGGACGAAACATTGTCTGGGGTTAAATAAAGTTTTGTTTTAAAAAAACTTTTTGACTTTTAATTGAACCTCCTGGTCCGAATCCTATTGAATATTGTGGAGAAAGTTCCTGAGCTTCATCGAAATTATTAATTTATAGTTACAATTTACAAATATGCAGATAAAAATTCTTACGAAATAATTAGCGAACAAAAGATGAATAGTTTTATAATGTACGCACAATGGACATAATATTTCGTAAGCATTTTTAACTGCAGATTTGTAAATAATATAATTGTAACTATATATGTACTAAATTAATAAATTTTCAATGGCCACAAGTCCTGAAGATGGGAGCGATGCGCTCCCAAAACGTCGACGAAATAATGCAAAAGTTTTTTTTTATCACCACAGTCATTTTCATTCTCTATTGAACTAAAATGTTATATTCATAAGCTGTTTCAGACGAGATTTTTATCTATTTAAATTGACAGTTACTGTATTTATATAAAATGCTAATCAAAATGTTACAAAACAAAATATTAAAAAAATTTGAATGTAATATTAAATTATAGGTCCTGAGGATGATGAATGCATCGAACCTGATATTTGTACAAGGCAGTTGACCAATAATAACTAAATTTAAAATAATAGAAACAACGTTTTTATAATTTTTTTGACCAACCACCCGTCTAAGGCGAAGAAGCTGCAAAGTCAATTTAAATTGTTAAAAAGTTATATTTTTGATATACAGTAGAAATACCTATTGATTATTTGTTTTAATTGTCCATTCGTCTGCTTTGCTCAGGGACCCCAGGGTGCGTGGATGGCGACCACGAGCTACCTGAGCTGGGACTGGCAGCCCTTCTGTTTTTTACATGTCTGTCTCTTCCTTCTATATTTTCAACAGACGTCAGACCTTGTAAGGGGCCGGCCTGTTCTATTTCTTCCGGTCGCAAAAAACCGCCGACCCCGCACTGCGGGAAAGAAGAAGTCAATTCGCCTGCTGCGGTTTTATTTACATATATGTAACATAACAGGTCCTGGCAACGGAGAAGAGCAACAGTCACCACAATCGTTGCGGTTAAGTGATGCCAAGCACGGCGAAAGCTCTGGATTGGTGACCCCGGGCAATCAGCGTGTGGAACGCCCCCCGGTAGCCACCAATACTATGTAATTTCAATATATAAATAAATTTATCACTCCTAAATGGCCTCTGGAGCCGAAAAGGGTTTAAAAAAAAAAACAAAAACATAACAGGTACCGATGGCTAACGGGGTACGTTCAACTACCCGAGATTTGGCAGCACTTGGCGTTGCTTAACTATTGATTATTTTAAATAGAATTTAATTTTTTAAAAAGAAAAAAAAAAACAAATGCAATATCTGTCCCTAAAGCCTCAATAAACAATCTCCCTCGCTAATTCAATTAATGCATTTAATTATTTTAAATGTAGGCTATAAGAAAGAAGAAAGAAAGAAAGGAAATCCCCAGGTATCATTCGTTTTTATTATTTGACTTTTTTTTTCCCAAGACGAAGACAGAAAGAAAGGGAGCAAAAAAAAGGAAGATTTGTTGAACGTTTATGAAAAAAAAAAAAAAAAAAAAAAAAAAAAAAAGGATAAAATATCACTTGCGAAAATATAAATAAATACTAATTCTATGCAAAAGTGAAAAAGAAACAAAAAAGAATTTATTAGAATTCGTTTTAATGGAAGGAAAAGGGGATTTTTTTTTTTTTTTTTGTTAATTTGCACCCTTTATGAAAAGTTACATTTATTTTTGATGAGGGATTTCATAGGAGTGGGGGAATCTCGTTATTTTCTCTTAACTATATATGTTTACATAGATACCAGTGGCGTAGCGAGGGGGGGGGCAAGGGGGGTCATGATGCCCCGGGCGCTACTCACAAAGGGGCGCCAAATAGTCCGCAAAACAAAAAATTACTGGATAATTTTTATTTTTATTGTAATTGTTTTCTGGAAAATATATTTTAAATGTAGTGCCAGAGTAATATAATAATTCTCGCCGAAAAAAAGGCCGAAAATCCGAAAAGTTCCAAAATATATATTTTAAAAAATCTGGTGTGACTGTCGCACAGTACACAACTTCCAAAGGTACTGTACTGCTGTGCTTATTTAAGCCATTTGGTATTCAAATCATCGAACTGCCTGGGATCCGAACCCCTGACCCTTGGTTTAGAAGGCCAGCGCTCTAGCCACTAGACCAAGCCCGAGGGCCCGAGCCCTATTTATAAATTTCATTTCATCTTCTAATATATCAACGGAAACTATATATATGTAGGTCGACACAAAAAATCTGGTGGGACAGTCACACCAGATTTTTAAAAATCTTTTATTTTGGAACTTTTCCGGATTTTCGGCGAGTTTGTTTTAGGAGAGATTTTGCTTTCGGCGAAATATCCGCCCCCATAATAATTTTGTATATTTTACATATAATATTATATGGTTTTCGAATGGGGGGGGGGCGCTAAAAAGGTATTGTGCCCCGGGCGCGAGTTAAGCTCACTACGCCACTGATAGATACCTTTATATAAAGAGAAAGTATTGGATCCATGTCTGGATTTTGATGGAAATACACTATTTGAGGTCCCCTGAGTCCCTTGAAATGGTCTGTGAGTCTCTGTGAACCCAATATCTCAAGAACGATATTTTATATTTTAAATTAATTAGAAGGGAAACAATTTTATATTATTTATTTTAAGATAAATAATTTTACTGTTCGTGTGATGTTTAATGTGAAAATTATAATAAAATAAAACAATATTTCATTTTTTTTTATTTTATTGGCGACTGTATACCGGTTAAGACAGTTTCGGCTCATTGCCATTATCAGGCCTGGTGAAAAAAATTTGTTAATAATTTTAAAAATTGTTCTTTGCAGGCCTGATGATGGCAATGAGCCGAAACTGTCTTAACCGATACACAGTCAACAATAAAAACAACTGATATTTTATATTTGGCTTAGGTTATTTAGGTAACCCCCTAGCACGTGAACAAAATCGGTCAAAGAGTACTAGTACTTTACTGATGTACTTTTTCAGTTTTTTTTTTTGATTTTCTCAAAATTCGCTTTAACGATTTTGATTAAAATTCAAAAATCAATTATTTTTTAGATGCTTTTTCAAATGTATATTCTTGTTTTGCCCTCAAAATTGTTTTTTTTTTTTTTTTTTTCTCATTCACACTCACACTCACACACACATTCACACAGTCTTTTCGGCAACTCAGGCCATATAAGACTTTTTACGATATCCGTTATTAATAAATATACATATATGGGGTCCAGGCATTCTTATTTAAGCCATTTGGTATCCAATTGGCTTAAATAAAATCATCGGACTGCCTGGGGTCCGAACCCGCGACGTTTGGTATATGAGGTTAGCACGCTAACCTCTACGCCATGCCCCGAGGGCCCTCAAAATTGTTTGAAGCACACTTTACTCTTGTGATTCATAGAGAAGATAGGAGAAATGGTTGCCATGGTAACAAAATATAAATATTTTTCCAAGTTTATAAATCTGACATCTTAAATTCTAATATATTGGCGGAAACTAAATATATGTCGACACGAAAAATCCGGTGTGACAAGCACAGAACTCAACTTTCGATTACCGAAGGTAAGAGAAAGTTGTGTGCTGTGCGACAGTCACACTAGATTTTTTTCGTTTGTTGTTGCTGTTGGAATTTAGAGAGAGGCCAAGTAAGAGAAAGCAAAGACATTCCGGTTTGTGGGTTACAATTTAGAATTTCATGAGTTGTCCTCTTTTAATGAACCCCTTACACCTCGGGCCATCTGCGGTCTCTTCTAAGAATTTTTCTGGGTTGGATTGACCCACAATTCTCATGGGACATTAATTGCAGATGAGTCCCTCGGATCCGCGAATTAATTCTACCTAAAGTGAAAGGAAAGGATGTGATTCATTAATTAACTTGTCCGTCCGTCCGACTGTCACGCTCTATTTGACCAACTTCCCATCGGAATAAAATTTTACACTCCTAAAGAAAGTTGGAGTGTTTAGGATAAAGACTCCTGAATTCCCAGATGGGAGGGCTAGGGTGTGTGCCTCTACAAAGAAGATCCACGTTCAAACCCGGGCATGCGGGATTTTTTTATTAAATAAAAATATTTATTTAATGCAAACAAATCCTCAAGCAAGTTCTGGATTGGAATATTGAATCTCACCAAAATACCACAGGAAACTCTACAAGGAGAGGGAGTTGCTGTGACATCCCATTCCCATGGAAGGAACGTAAAGAAGGTTCCCTCTCAGTGATGCATTCTTCGGAAGGAGTCGGTGCTGAGGGAGTCCCTTCTCAAACTAGGACATACTCCCTAGCATAAAAGAGCTTGGAGAAAAGGAACCAGAAATAAGGATTAGTTCCTGAGCTAGAAATGAACGCAGAAGGAGGAGTTAGAGATAAGAAATAATGTAAATTCACGGGGTGCCGGTAGGCCACCTGGTTTGAGGTGTGTGTCATAGTGTACGAAAGCACCTCGGGTAAATAAACGGGGATCCCTATAAGAATTTCAAATAATAATAATAATTTGTATTTTAATGGAGGATGATTCGATATGGGATTAAGGGGTGAACAGCAATCTTTAAGCAGAGAGGTGAGAATTCCATCACTCCCAACATTGTTGGTTATTTGTGTTAGATACCGGTGCCTGGGTTGGCGAGTCCTCAGTGCATAAGTGTGAATGTTCCTTATTGTAGGAATTGAGGGTTTTTATCATATTATTTTCTATATGGGAGTAATAAACTGTTTTAATATTCACCTAGGCAGTTTTGGAAAAGTTTTTGCGAGTTTTGGCACCGTAAATGCAACTGGTCGGTATCAATCAACATAGCAAAACAAAAAATCTGGTACTGCGCAGCACACAACTTTCTCTTACCTTCGGTAATCGAAAGTTGTGTACTGTGCTTGTCACACCAGATTTTTTGTGTCGACATGTATTTAGTTCCCGGCAGTAGGGAATATTTGAATTCAGATGTAAAATTTATAAGTATGGGAAAATATTTATATTTTGTTACCATGGCAACCATTTCTCCTATCTTTCCTATGAAACACAAGAGTAAAGTGTGCTTCAAACAATTTTGAGGGCAAAACGAGAATATACATTTGAAAGAGCATCTAAAAAATAATTGATTTTTGAATTTTAATCAAAATCGTTAGAGCGAATTTTGAGAAAATCGAAAAAAACTGAAAAAGTACATCAGTAAAGTACTAGTACTCTTTGGCCGATTTTGATTAAAAGCTTATTTTTCCGGTCCCGGGGGGTGTTTAACTTAAATATAAAATTTCAACCTCCTAGCTCAATTCCTTCATGCTTAAAATTGAACACACACACACACACCCACCCACACACACACACACCCACCCACACACAGACAGACCATGTCGCGAAAACCACTTTTTTGGATTCAGGGGACCTCAAAACGTGAAGATCCATCAAAATCTCGACATCGAATTTTTGACATGAACCAATACTTTCTCTCTATATATATTACATATATACATAGGTAAGAGAAAGTAAAAAGAAAATTTCATAAAAGCAGCAGGTTAGTCAACAATAATAATTATTAAAAAGTGTAGAAATATATGTCTGCACTAATAAAAATGTCCCCCAGTTTACCAAAATATACAATTTTGTGGAAACTTGCAACTAGTGGGTCAAAGACGCCATCTTAGATGTTAGCAAGCAAGTAGTTTTGGAACAATATTTGTTTGTTTGCAACAAGACAGTTTTGGAAATGAAATTAATTGCATCTAGGCCCGGTTTGAATTTGTACTCGATTTTCAGTATTTGTTTTAAATAGGATTTAAAAGCTTTTTTCACTTAAAAACTATTTTCAAATGTATATTTCAGTTGTGCCAACATCATGCAATTAAAATCTCAATAACTTTTGGAAATGGACGACTCGTAATAATAATAATTTTTTTAGCAAAGTCAGGTTGTTATTTCTTATTGATCCAGATTTATATATTAATTATCTGAAATGCGTTATCTGATAAATTGCGGGACATAATTAAGAAAAAAAGGAGGGTCGTCCGCAGGTGGCCCCGAGCCAATTGCAGGGGCGTCCTAATTTTAACGACTTTTCCCATTTAATTTCCACCGCCATTAATTGGTAGGCTCACCTGAAATCTGAAAGAGACAAATATAATTGAATGCTACGTATATCGATTTGTCTCAACAAATAATCAATCAATAAAGCTGTTATTAAAAGAAAAGATGCGGCCAAATGTAGATAAAATAATAAAAGAGAGATATTAGCTAAACTATTTTTTGCCTTCTCACTACTCTCTTAAAACGAATTAGTAGAATTTTTACTTATTCAAGCAGTAGGTAAGAAAATTACAGCAAATTTAGTCATTTTGAGTAGAATCTACTAATATATTTAGTAAATTTATTGGTTACTTTTAGATTAGTTATTTTTTACTAATTCAAAAAGTAGTTCATTCAATTCCGGCTGTCTGAGAAGCCAACATGGCCGACCAGCTGTTTGATCGGTTCCTTAATAAAGACATTTTTGGCAATATAAGGCTTTATTTAAGTAATAATAATACAAATAAATAATAATATTGAGATAACTTGTATTTTTTGTTAAAAATTGCAGGAAAGATATGTTAAGTCAAAACAGATAGATTCCAAATTTTTTTAAATTAATAAAATATTATTTTTTAAATAGCCAATTAAGAAATATTTTTACTTAAAATTTAGTAAATATATTTCTTGATATAACGATAATTAGTTTTATTAAGTTTATTTAGAAATAAATTGCTGGGAAGGAATATAGTAACATTCAAGTAAAAAGCATTGTTAACATCAGCGACATACTTATATACAAAATAACAGAGTAGTAAAAGTAAGTCAAGTTTAAGTGGGTTCGGCTAGAACTCGAATCAGTAAACACAAGTTAGGTCCCGGTGTCATCACACCTTATTTCATATACGTATCTTAAACGTTTCTTTTTTTTGGTCATTATTTTTTTAAAAATTCACTTTTTCAATTAGTGAATTTTTCATATTAATAATTTTTACTAATTGAAAAAGTGGATATCCACTATTTGCGGGTGGTCTACTTTGCACATCTTAAAAAAGTGACTATACACTATAAATTAGTAGTTTTTTACTAATTCGTTTTTAGAGAGTATCAGGACAATCTCTCTCATTTAACTAAAGAAATTTTATACACCTCCTCTCTCTCTCTCTGTCTCAACATATCGCAAGATCTTGACGGATGAAGCATAATGTTAGGCATGTTCGTTCGTTTATATCCTTTACAAAAGCATATATACTTAAGGTATACATATAAAATGGAATATATACCCCCTCGACAAGAAAGCTGTATTAATTTATCCTATTTAAATCGCGCCATTTATTTCTGGCAAGATAACGCTCGCCTGTGACGTCACGAGACAAATGACACAAGTCCGGGTAGGGTGGGGGGTTCTTAAAAATGGTCCCAATATGGCGCATTTGAAGAGGCTGATTAAACCATTAACAAATACAGACCAACTTGTCATCTTATGAGAAGACAAATTATGTTAAAGGTAAAAGGAGTAAATCAACGTTTAAGATTAACATCCATTTATTAAATTGTTTGACTTTCTAAACAAAGAAGTGGAAATATTTTGACGTGTTTAGCAATTAATGATGACAGATTTCAATGAAATCTAAATCAATGGCTCCTCCCCCGAGAGGTTTGTGGAAAAAATCATAGTGTGGTTTTATGAAAGCACGATGTAAGTGAAACTTTTTTTCTGCGTTTAACTGAAAATTATTCAATTAAGGGTATTAAAAATCGCGTTTTTAATCTTAACTTAATAATTGGAAAATGGGAAATCAATAGAGGCATGTTAAAAACTGAGAACAATATTGAAGATTTGAAACATTTTAAATTATTTTAAAAATTATATTTTATCAATTTAAAAATTGAATAATTAAATCTCACAATTATTTTTTTTATAATTCGTCATATATATTAAATTTCAACTTTCCTATTTTTGTCGTCACGGCTTGTGACGTCATGGCTTGTAGCGTCACGGAATTTGACGTCACGGCTTGTAACGCGACATGCTGATAGAAGAGCGAAAAAATGTGAGGCAATCAAATAAAAGTTCCACTTTAAAAAATTCTTAATTAAACTAATATGAGCAAAAATCTATTAAAAAATTACGAAGCTGCCCACTCGCATTAATACCTTTTTGGGTTGCCTACCATCTTTTTTTACAAAAAAAAACACAAAAACGAACATCCACAAACTAATGGCGAGGTGAAAAACAATTGGCGACAAAAACAACCTGTACTTGATTGACGGCGTAAAGAGGCTCTAATGATTACTACCTTCCTCTCCCGTCACATATCCCTAAGCAGCAGCCCTATTGTGTCCTTAGGGAGGGGCACGCAATGTTTTATCTGTCCTTAGGGAAAGATCCACAAGAAGTTTAAAGGCCTCTCTCTCTCTCTCTTTTTGTGATTATGTTCACAAAGTAATTAACACGATTATCCCTTTTGCTTTTTCTCATGTCTTCCTTTCACTCAACTACAAACAACAACAACAACAACAACAAACTGAAGAAGAGGAAGAAGGACATTCATAGCTAATCACTTGATTCTAAATTTAAACAAACTTCATATGAAAGGAAACAATGTAAGAACATTTTTTTTCCCCTTTCGGCTACAGAGACTTATTTTTAACTTTTGAATAAAATCGACCAAAGAGAACTGATGTACTTTTTCAGTTTTTCTCAAAATTCGCTCCAACGATTTCAAAAATCCAATTCAATTATTAATTTAGAGGCTCTTTAAAATATATATCCTCATTTTGTGTTTGAAATCTTCTGAAGACCACTTTCACTCTTGTACTTTATAGGAAAGATAAGAGAAATGGCTGCCATGGTAACAGAATATAAATATTTTCCCATACTTATAAATTTGTACATCTTGAATTCTAATATATCGGCGTAAACTAAATATATCTCGACACGAAAAATCTGGTGTGACAAGGACAGAACACAACTTTTGATTACCGAAGGTCAAAGAAAGTTGTGTGTGCTCTGTGATCAGCCACACCAGATTTTTATTTTTAATATACCGGAGTACGTTCCACACGCTGAATTTCTCTGGGTAACCTTTTTTTTTTTTGGAATGGGTGCATAAGGTCCGAAGACCTATAATGACCAGTGGTCACATGCAGCCAGGAAGAAAATAAAAAACAAAAGGAGAAGCATAAGGCTCTATTCACACGGGGATACTCAAATCTCCGAGCAACTAGGATACTGGGTAGCGAAGCGACTCGACATGTGTAATCCAATGGCGCCATTCACACGGGGAAACTCCAGTCGCCGATACTCGGCGACTGCGCGACTCACTTGTCAGTTGCCAAGAGACTGGACATGCAGGTCTCCAAGCTACTCAGTCGCCTGGTTTCCTCGATACTTCCAAAAAAAATGCGCGAAAAAAGAAATAAATCTGAAGCTAGTGAAGGAAATTGAACAATTTTGATTGAGGTGGGACGAG
>JAKCPI010011934.1:0-10102 GCA_023213315.1 Euborellia annulipes | reverse complement strand
CAAGAGGGCGCGCGAGGTGCTCAAAAACGACCATTTTTAGCCGTTTTTAAATGCTTTTATTTAACTTACTCTTTCAAGGTCACCAAATTTATGGCTTTGTTAAGGACACTTCCCGATGAGCTAGAGGTGTGAAATTTGATAGTTAAGAGTCATTTTTGATGACGCCACTATATGGTGGTTTTGATCAAAATAGACCAAACTAATGTGGTACTTTATTTGAAGCCTCACGCAAATAAGGCCCTATTAACTATAGTTTTGAATTTTGATATTTACGAGTCATTTTTTATGATAATGAATAATTTTTCAATTGAACCAAATCAATACAGGCCAAACTAATGTGGTACTTTATCATATTGATGATTTTTGATAAGACTAAAAGACTAAAAAGCTTCAACTCAAAAATAAAATAAAAAAAAGATTTTTAAAAAAATGCTTTTATTTAAATTGAACTAAAAGAGAGAAATAAGAAAGAAATAATTTAATTGTTCTTGTTAAAATTTTTTAATATTTATAACTTAAAATAAAAGCGTGGGGCGCGAGCCTCGGAATCACTTCGAAGCGCCCCACGCTTTTATTTTAAGTCATAAATATTAAAAAATTTTAACAAGAACAATTAAATTATTTCTTTCTTATTTCTCTCTTTAGTTCAATTTAAATAAAAGCATTTTTTTTTAAAATCTTTTTTTTTATTTTATTTTTATTTAAATTATCGATAGCCCCCGGGTCTGGCGTAGTAGGTAGCGTGCCTACCTCCTATGCCAAACGTCGCGGGTTCGGACCCAGGCAGTCCGATGATTTTATTTAAGCCATTTGGATACCAGATGGCTTAAATAGAAATGCCTGGACCCCCAATATTTATATTATACTTACAACGGTTATCGTCAAAGTCTTATATGGCCTAAGTTGCCGAAAAGACTGTGTGAATGTGTGTGTGAGTGTGAGTGTGAGTGTGAAAAAAGTGTGAATGTTTTTTTTATAAAAAAAAAAAAAATTATCGATTGTTAGCCATAGTTATTTCATTCAAACTTAATCGCCCTTATATTTTTGGCCCAGAACAATTATTAAATAAGTTAGTTATACTGTCGAAGTCATATCACTAAAAGTTTACATAATAAATAATTACTAAAAGTTGACATTTTTGCCATTTTTCAGTATTTTACACAATTTATCGATAAAAACGGTTAATTGAAACATAGAAATTCGACATTAATGATATTAAGAAATACTCTTTTAATTGAAATGAATTTCATTAATGTCGAATTTCCATGTTTCAATTAACCGTTTTTATCGATAAATTGTGTAAAATACTGAAAAATGGCAAAAATATCAACTTTTAGTAATCTAATCTAATCTATCTAATCTAATCTAATCTAATTCTAATTATATTAAACGAGCAATGTACGTTTGTTTGTTTGTTTGTTTATATATATGCATATCAGTTCTCGAAAACGGCTCTAACGATTTTTTTTTCAAATTTTAAATATATACTATTTGTGGTCCCAAAATGAAATTGTGCTAGGTCTCATGTTTGGGAAAATTCGGGTACTAGTACTTTACTGGTGTACTTTTTAATTTTTTCTAATTTTCTCGAAATTCCCTTTAATCTTTTCTTTCAAATTTTAAATAGTTCCTAGTTGCGGTATAGAAAACAAATTGCGCTAGGTCTCGTCTTCGGGAAACATCGAGTACTAGTACTTTACTGGTGTACTTTTTTTAGTTTTTTCCAATTTTCGTTTTAAAGGTTTTATAATGTTCAAAGCCTAGTGGGCTTGCTTCCTGGTCAAACCCTCCCTCTCTTTACCCTGGACCCACAGATTTAACTCTCCACGAATATTAAATTTTAATTAATGGGCAATTTTGTAAATTTAATTTTTTATATCAATAATTACTTACAATGTATTTAATTTAATAATGTCAACAAGACTAATTAGTAGAAAAATACCTATTATTTAAATTATATTATTAAAATACTAATTATTAATTAATTTTATTGAAAATAATAATTTTTAATTGTCTCCAGGCTGACGCATTTCCTGGGCAACTCTCTTAGTTATCTCATGATTAAAGTTTTCTTATGAGGCACTGTCCCCTCTAAGTATCCACTCAGTAATGTTGCTATTCCTCAAAGCTCTCCCTGGACTGTTACTTCTTATTTTGGCGTTTTTATTGATGTTTCCATTGAGGAGCAAGTTGTCTCGTTATAATTTCTTTCAAATTTTAAATATTTTCTGATGTACTTTTTTTAGTTTTTTACAATTTTATAAAAAAAAGACCGAGCTCCGGCTCGGTCACCCCGGAACTTATTATGTAAACTTTAGTGATATGACTTCGACAGTATAACAACTTATTTAGTATTGTTCGTATTAGTATTGTTGTTCTGGGCCAAAAATATAAGGGCGATAAAGTTTGAATGAAACAACTATGGCTAACAATCGATAATTTCAAAAAAACAAAAGGCTAAAAATGGTCGTTTTTGAGCACCTCAGCGCGCCCTTTAGATATTGTTTGAAAGAAGTTTTCTGCACTAGAATATGTTTTTGCATGTAATACTTCAAATTCATAGGGTAGCCGCCGAAAACAAATTTTTTCGGCCCGCCCTAGTCAAGGGCGGATCCAGAGGTGTTTCTCGGGGAGGGGGGGGAATTTGGTGTGACTCGTCTCACAGCACACTATTACTTTCTCTTACCTATGTATATATGTAATATATATATAGAGAGAAAGTATTGGATTCATGTCAAAAATTCGATGTCGAGATTTTGATGGATCTTCACGTTTTGAGGTCCCCTGAATCCAAAAAAGTGGTTTTCGCGACATGGTCTGTCTGTGTGTGGTGTGGGGTGGGTGTGTGGGTGGGTGGGTGTGTGTTCAATTTTAAGCATGAAGGAATTGAGCTACGAGGTTGAAATTTTATATTTAAGTTAAACACCCCCCCGGGACCGGAAAAATAAGCTTTTAATCAAAATCGGCCAAAGATTACTAGTACTTTACTGATGTACTTTTTCAGTTTTTTTCGATTTTCTCAAAATTTGCTCCAACGATTTTTTTTAAAATTCAAAAATCAATTATTTTTTAGATGCTCTTTAAAATGTATATTCTCATTTTGCGATTGAAATCTTCTGAAGACCACTTTACTCTTGTATTTCATAGGGGAAGATAGGAGAAATGGTTGCCATGGTAACAAAATATAAATATTTTCCCATACTTATAAATTTTTACATCTGAATTCAAATGTTCCGTACTGTCGGGAACTAAATATATGTCGACACAAAAAATCTGGTGTGACAAGCACAGAACACAACTTTCGATTACCGAAGGTAAGAGAAAGTTGTGTGCTGTGCGCCAGTCACACCAGATTTTTTTTCTTAATTTCAGTAATTTAAAGGCGCATTCTGTACTTGTTTGCCAGAATATAAATATAAATCAAATTTTTAAGTGTTAATTTTTAAAATTTTACATGAAAAATACATTTTCTTTCGAAAAAAAGTATTTTTTTTTTTGTTCAAATCTCAGGGGGGGTAATTACCCCCTTTACCCCCCTTGTATCCGCCCTTGGCCCTAGTGTATATCTATCAAAATCTCGACATCGAATTTTCGACATGAATCCAATACTTTCTCTCTCATATATATTACATATATACATAGGTAAGAGAAAGTAGTATGTTTTTATCAAATCCAGTTGATTTCACAATTTTATTCCCGCAAAGGAAAATCTTTATTAAACAAAACATTTAATAATCTTAATGGTCTTTTTATTTAATTACAAATAGAATTAAAAGATTAAAATTGTTTTTTAATCAACGTCATCCTCCTCTTCTCTTCCCTGTGGTAGAGTGTCAAGACAGAGCAGACAGACGATGTTTTAATTTCCCGGAAATTAATTTTAAATTTTATCAAGTTTTTTTTTTTTTTTTTAGCTCACTTTAGATTATCAGATAAGTCAGTTTAAAGAATTCGTTAGTCATAGAGTGGAGTGAACATGATTGACACAAAGGAAAATAAAAAATGAATTTTAATAGAGAATTGGAAATTATGCGGAAAAAAGAAGAAGAAAATACAAGCAACGTTTCGCCACTCTTGATAAAGATAAAAAAACAAAAAAACTTCTATTTTTGTTTGAATTATTTGCGGCAAGCTGGATTCGAACTCGAGTCGTGTTGAGAACCCCGTAATCCACAGCTTAGCCACTTGCCTCGGTAGAATAAAATTAAAATTTTCTCACGAAGGCTTTTAAAAATAGTATTTTAACAAAAAAAAAAAATTCCCGAAAATGTCAGTCGGCCATATTTAAAAATAAGTAAGTCGCGTGACTCAGATCACTGCGGCAACGTCGCATAAAAATAAATCGCGTTTCACGCTTTCACTTACATTGTTTTCTCACAGATCGCCCGCTCATTGTGTCATAACTTTTGAATTTGAATGAGGAGGGGGCAAAAAAAATATTTAATTTCTTCAAATAGTAGGCCTATAGGACTATAGGACGCTCCATTGGGACCACATCAAAAACAAACTTGACGCAAGAGTTGAATACTCTTCTGCATTCTCCAGACATGTCGCCATATACCAGGGAACGGTAGTCACAAACCTCTACCTATTTAAAATCGCCCTAGGTGGTTGCAGCGCTAGCAGGCGTCTATATAGAATTGTGACGCAGTTCCATTCGTGCTTGCTAGATGGCGTGCCGAATTTAAGATCTTTTTGTGTTAATTAAATTTTAATTTCATTAGTATAATAGGCGGATGCGAGGTTTTGTTTTCTCGTATTCATATTTCTTATATTAAAATATTTTGTAGTTATTATAGTTCATAAATCCAATCTAATTTCACATTATTTACAAAATAACAAATTTTAAAACAGTATAATAAAGACTTTTATATCATCATATTTTGTTAATTAAATACAAAAACATTGTAGATTTAAATATCAATTACGTTTAGAATTATTCCCTGGGGATGGGTGAATAAATTTTATCCGAATCGAGACTTTTATTTTGGATGCCTGCACTTCCACATCCTATATATGTAGATATATCAATTCTACATCTCTTCTATTCAATGTCTAATTAAAAATTTAACTAATTATATATCTCAATTATTTTTTAATAAATAATTTTATATATTAAATTCTATTTTAATTGTTTCAAGGGCCCTGGAGGGAGGAGGTGTGCTGAATAGAGGGGTGGCTGAAGGGCCACCCCACCCCAAAAATTCCTACAGGATGCCGACCAGTGAGCTCCAAACCCCTGGGTGCCTCCGCGCCCACAATATCCCCGAGGGTCAGGAGCCTTTATGCCTTAATGCAAAGCCCTCCTCCCTAATAAAAATATTAATGATATACTTTAATTAGACAGTATGGGGATGATTATTCGATATTTATAAAAAAAATTCTTTCGTGCCGTCCCCTCTCCCCTACCCCCCGGAATCGCCATCTATTAATAAAATGTATAATGAATGGGTCAGTAGTAGATGCAAGGGCGGGGGGGGGTAATCTGGTGTGATTGGTCGCACCGCACACTATATCCCCCCCCCATAATATTTTACCATTTTTTTAGAGACGAAAAATTTTTGCCACTCGCGGGACCAAAATTTTTATTCATGTGCCGCCCGCGGAACATTCACTCTTTCTCGGAACCGAAATTTTTTTCCCGTCCGTAAAAATTTGATTTGTATTTAATACAAATCTAATTTTTAAGTATTAATTTTTTAAATTTTACATTAAAAATTAATAAAAAAAAGTGTTTTTTTTAAATCTCGGGGGGGGGGGGGTACCCCTTTTACCCCCCCCCTCCCCTGTATCCGCCCTTGAGTAGATGTAAATAAAAAGAACGAAGCATTTTTTCAATAAAAGAGTTTTTATTTTTTAATGTTTTTGAATACCGTATTGAAAATTAATTTTTTTTTTGAAAGAACAAAATGAAATACAAACGCAGATGTATTAACATTTGCATTGAATTAAAAGTAAAGAGAGTGTGAGAGAGAGAGAGAGAGAGAGAGAGAGAGAGACACGTGTGCACGAGGCGGTGGCAGTAGTGGCAGATAGGTCACGCGCGCACATATAGCGCCTCGGGGCTCCCCAAGGGGTGGACAAGCCAACCAAGGCCCCCTCTACTCTGCACTACATCTAGTGGGTGTCTCTCTCTCTCTCTCTCTCTCTCCTCTGTATAAATATACTAGTATATAATGAGGGGAGTGTTTCCGCTAAACTGTTTCATTTCATTTCATTTCGTTTCGTTTCTTGAGCAGCTGCTGCTGCTGCATTGCATTTCTTGACTTGCCCAATCCAATCCTGCCTCCTCCTTAAGGTCATCTCGCTTAATTACCAGCCAGCCTCGTTGCTTGCTTGCTTGCTTTTAATATCGTGCACTCATAATTATTTCATGAATTAAAAACGTTTTTGAATTTAAAAAAAAAAAAAAAAATGTTTTTTCGTTTTATTGAAAACTTATGAAAAATATGCCATAAGTCAGCAATGATATTCTAAATTAATTAAAATTTAATTTATAGCATTGTTTATTAAAAAAAAATGAGATATGTAAATATTTAAATTTTTAATTAGGCATTGAAAAGAAGAGATGTAGAGTTGATATATCTATATATAAATATAAATAATTATAATAACCTTTTCTATTATTACTAAATTTTATTCACCTTTAATGTAAATTAATAATGATTGCC
This sequence comes from Euborellia annulipes, assembly GCA_023213315.1. Taxonomy (NCBI): domain Eukaryota; kingdom Metazoa; phylum Arthropoda; class Insecta; order Dermaptera; family Anisolabididae; genus Euborellia; species Euborellia annulipes. Next base: position 3,431 of record JAKCPI010011934.1, on the reverse strand, counting down.
CTAAAAAAAACACCAAAAAAATTATCAAATTACCTCTTAAGTGCTGGTTGTTTCAGCTATCCCTCGGATAGATGACTATGACTTTCGAGTCTTGTCACCTTTTTTTTTTTTTTTGTTTTTGAATTTTGCCAAAAGATGATTTGTTAACAAAATTGCAAAGGAAATAGACGAATGACATCGCCCAGGCTTAAACAAGTCCTATAAAGCAGCTGCTTCGCCAGCTGCCTCTTTTTTCCTCCCCCGGTTGATGTCGATGGCATAACTTAAATAGCTTTTGTTTTATTATTGTTACTATTAGTCAAAAAACCTGGAGTGAGTGATCGCACATTTCAATTTAATTGGCTACCAAATAAATAGAGACGAGGTCTAAATGGCCTCCGATGCCGGAAAAGACCTTAAATAAAAAAAAAAAAATTTAAATAAAATCTTTATGAGTATCCAGGAGGCTTTGTATCTTACAATTGCTTCTATCTCATTGACAGTTCATTGTATTTGTGATCTATCTGCAAAAGAGAAAAATAAATTATAGAATAACCTTGATTGAACACACGTGTGCTATTCGTTTCGTTTTTTTTTTTTTTTATTTTTTCCCTATGTTCACACTACATAAGCGACATATTTGTTGCTAAATATGAAAATGTTCAAACATGAAATCAAATTTTTTTATAATATTTATTGCTTCAGGCTCTACCTATCTTTCTTGCAAAATTTTTGTATACAAGTTAGGGTCCGACCGAAACAAGATTTTCAGCCGAAACCGAAAACCGAATATTCGGCCTCAACCTTAGTTTCGGCCGAAACCGTAACCGAAACCGAAACTTGTATTTCCTATAAAAATTTTTTTTTCATTTTTACCTTTTTTTTTTTTTGAATTTTTTTTCCCTCCCGTGAAAATCATTTTACCTTTTTTTTAGCGAGACTAAAATTTTTCTCCCTCAATAGGCCAGTCAATATCGACCATTTAAATCGCAAAACGAAAAAGTATTCCTGCATTTTTGGTATGTTATTTGGACCCCTTGGGGGGGTGCGAAACCACATTTTGCAATTAAAAAAAGTTGTGCTTCCCGCGTAGTACGAGAAAAACTGCGTAATTTTCGCACTTTTTTCAGTTTTTGCAGTTTAATTCAAAAACTATGGGCTTTTTGACATTTGTTGCTTATAGCATTTTTAAAGTATATTAAATTTGAAACAATTCAAACCAATTTGCAGCTCCGTATCTCTAATAGTTTTTGAGATATGATAATTGAAAAATGTACAAGATTTTCACAAATGTTACAATTTTCAGTTTTGCTTATGTTAAAGCCGAACATCGGCTTAACCCCTCTCAAGTTTAGAAAAGAGTTGTGATAAATTGAGTTTTAGCACATTTAATTACCTTTCATTTAAGCGCAGTACGGGGTCAGTAACCCTTGTAGTTTTCTTGTAATCGTAAAAAAACAAAAATTGCAGTAATAGTCCAGTCAAATTTCACATTAAATTCGCAAACCCCCAAGTAACGCTGAATTTTTGGTATGTTATTTTGACCCCTTAGGAGAGTGTGAAACCACATTTTGCAATCAAAAAAAAGTTGTGCCACCTGCCTAATACGAGAAAAATTTCAAAATTTTCGGACATTTTTCAGTTTTTGCAGTTTAATTAAAAAATATGGGCTTTTGACATTGGTTATTATTATCATGTTTTAAAAGTGCTATTAAATTTCAAACAATTGAAGCCAAACCACACCTTCGTAAGTTTAATAGTTTTTAGATTATGATGCAATTTCCATGTAGGGGTTATTTAAAACTTGTATTATTGGAATTTTTGTTTTTTAAGTTTATAGGAGAACTATAAAGAGCCAATGACCCCGTTTTGCCTTAAATGAAAGGTAATTAAATGTGCTAAAACTCAATTTATCACAACTTTTCTCTTAGCATGAGCCGTTATGTCGACAATGGGCTTTAAACATAAATAAAATTAAAAAAATTCTAAAATTTCTGTTGTGTTTTAAAGCCCAATATCGACATAACGGCTCATGCTAGAAGATGAGTTGGATAAAGTGAGTTTTAGCACATTTAAGTTACCTTTCATTTAAGAGCAAAACGGGGTCATTAGCTCTTATAGTTCTCCTATAAACTTAAAAAACAAAATTCCAATAATACAAGTTTTAACAGATCCTTCCATGAAATTGCATCATATCTCAAAACTATTAAACTTACGAAGGTGTGGTTGCTTCAATTGTTTGAAATTTAATGCACTTTAAAAATGATAATAACAACTAATGTCAAAAGCCCATATTTTTTAATTAAACTTCACAAAAACTGAAAAATGTCCGAAAATTTTGAAATTTTTCTCGTATTATGCAGGTAGCACTACTTTTTTTTGATTGCAAAATGTGGTTTCACACTCTCCTAAGGGGTCAAAATAACAATACCAAAAAATGAAGCGTTATTTCGCGTTTGCGAATTTAATGTGAAATTTGACGGACTACAAGTTGATAAATTATTTGACCTTTTTTTTTTTGCATGCGAGTCTCATCCCATTTTTTCAGACTCTGGTTCCGGCCGGCCGAAAGGTTCGGCCACTTTTTTGGCCGAAACCGAAACTACGGCCGAAACCATGATTTTTGGCCGAAACTGGCCGAAACCGTAACTTGAAACCGAATATTCGGTCGGTTCCTAATAAAGTGAGGCCTATACGGGTGCTTATCAGCAAACACAATAGGAAAAAAAAATAATTCGGGAATGACAACATCCCCCAAGACTGTCGGAGAGCTGGTGACAAAAATGGGCAAGAGTTTTCTCTCAAGGCTAATATTTTCAGAATAGGTTGCATTTTAGTGATGGAAAGTTAATCACGAGTCAGCAATTCCAGTACCGGGGACTTTGGCGGGAATAAGCCGGTAAAGTTGCGGGAAGTTGACTTTTCGCAAATGTTTCAAAAAATTCATGCGGTTTTCCGCAAAAAATTCATCTATCTAAAAATAATCGAAATTAAATTACTAACAAAAATGGTCTAGTACATAATCACGCTAAGGTGAACGGTTCGGGAGAGTATAGAGGAATCAAATTTGTAATTAATATGAAAGGAAACATTGAGATAGAAAAATAATTTATATCTTGTTACCATGACAACCATTGTTAGAATTACAAATTTTTACCTCTCAAAATCTCCCGAACCGTTCACTTTAGCGTGATTTAAAGTACTAGACTATTTTTGTTTGTAATTTAATTTGAGGTTTATTTTTGCATAGATGAATTTTTTGCGGAAAACCGTATAGTTTTCGAGATATTTGCGAAAAACCATCTTCCCGCTAGCTTTACCGGCTTATTCCCGCCAAAAGCACCTATTACTATAAAGTGCTGACTCTAGAGTACCTTTCCATCACTAAATTGCAACCTATTCTGGAAATAATAGCCTTCAGAAAACTCTTGCCCGATTTTCGTCGCCAGCTC
>JAKCPI010011933.1:0-16046 GCA_023213315.1 Euborellia annulipes | reverse complement strand
TGCTAAATGAAAGAATTAAAAGACTCAATTTTTTTCATTCATTATTATTTCACCTATTAATAATCAAAAAAACCTTTTGAATAAATAAATACCAATTTTGCAAAACTGAACATTCCCAAAAATAAATAAATAAAATTAATTTATATATTAATATAATATAAAGTGTGTCAGTTGTAGAAAAAAATCTAGCGTAACTGGTCGCACAGCACATAACTTTTTCCTTAGATTTAGTAAGAGAAAAGTTATGTTCTATGCTTGTCACACCAGATTTTTTGTGTCGATATATATTTAGTTTCGCCAATATATTAAAATTCAAGATATAAAATTTATAAACATGGAAAAATATTTATATTTTGTTAGCATTTCACCTATCTTTCCTATGAAGTACAAGAGTAAAGTGTGCTTCAAGCAATTTTAAGAGCAAAATGAGAATATACATTTGAAAGATCATCTAAAAAATAATTGATTTTTAAATTTTAATCAAAATCGATAGAGCGAATTTTAAGAAAATCGAAAAAAAAAACTGAAAAAGTGCTAGGGTCTAGTACTCTTTGGCCAATTTTGTTGAAAAGCTTCGTGTTAAGTGCCAGGGGGGTGACTAACTTAAATACAAAATTTCAACCTCCTAGGTCTTTTCGTTCTTGAGATATATTGTTCACAGACAGACAGACCATGTCGCGAAAATCACTTTTTTTTATTCAGGGAACCTCAAAATGTGTATATCCATCAAAATCTCGACATCAATTTTTGACATGAATTCAATACTTTCTCACTGTATAGCTATATATTAACATACTGTACATATAATGCTTTATTAAAACTCGAAATTCATTTTTTTCCATTTTTTTTTCCAATAACAAAAGTTGCTTCACATAAAATTCTATAACTCACGTATCAATAGTTAGCTTGCTGTCAAATTTATTCACGTATCGTTTGAAAGTTAGTACTAAATAAAAATCATATGAAAAAATTCTAGTAACGCCATCTATATGTCATCCTACGGACTTATTAAATGACCTGGTATATAGTAAATATATGTAAGAGAAAATAAAAGCGACTTTTTGGACTCAACTTTGAGTTGACATGTATTTTCATCAAATCTCGACATCGAACTTTTGATATGAATCCAATACTTTCTCTCTAAATATCTACATATATAGGTAAAGAAAGTAATAATTGAATCATTTAAAGAAAAGTCAATTTCCTTGTAAAACTAATTAAATTTCCTTTATTTAACTTCTCTGTCAAATTTATTATTGATTGAAACTTTTCTTTAAAGTTATTAAAGTGATAGATTCAAATTAGGGAAATTTATTTAAATAGAAACATTTTATGTCAAATTCGTTGTTTTCTTCCTTTCTCTTGTCTACTTTAATATAAATATTTCCCTCTAATTGATTAATAATTTAGATACCCTCAAAAAAAAAAAAACTTGGGTTCTGATGAAGCCTATTATTGGAAACTAGATATGCACCATATTTTTTATACTTGTTAAATAAAACAGCATATATCATGCGATGATCCCATTATTAGTAATATCTTTGACAGAATACTACCTAAAATAAACAACGATACGTTTTATATTTGGAAAACGTAATTAATGCTTTTCGTTGAAGTAAATTAACAAAAGAGATATTTAACAGAATAATTTATAAACGTTAATGTGTGTGAGGATGGGTGGAGGGTGAATTGGAAGGATGGATGGATGGATGGGCAGAAACTAACCCCACCGACGAGGGTAGAAATATGGTAAGAAGGCCCCTATCTACCTGATAAACATCGACAGTTGAAGACGTATGGGCTGCCTATCTAACAGGCGATCAAAATGAGCAAAGGAAATGGACAGAACTAGAGCTCCCTTTTTTTTCAACCTCTCTGGATTTTCATATTAAAGCCATGCGAATGAGATCAACGAATTCCAAGATGAGCTTGGTTTAAAATAGGTGTAGGAATAGAGTGAGAGAGAGAGAGAATGTTGGTTTTCATTTTCGTTTATTTTCTTCACCCCCTTGTAATTGGTTCGAATCCTTCCAAGTAATCTCGAGATTGTTTCTTCTATCTTTTTTTATTCAATTATCCCTTTTCATTTACAGATAACTCAATCTTTTAATTGAATTTCAAGAAGAACTTATTTATTTGGGCCAACCAATTTATTTTATACGAAAAAAATAATTAGTTATTAAACAAAAATCATTTTTCATAAGTGAAGTTAGGTTAAGGTAAAGTGTTATTTTAATAAATAATCGGTAATGTAAGTCCAAGTAGTCATAATTTTATACTATGTTCAATATTGCACGTAAAAATTTTGATATAAATAACGCAGATCCGATGTAAACAGTATGAAGCAATTGTGGCTGCTAAAGCAGAAGACACTTCTACATTTCCTTATTAAGCGAATAGAGCTCCAGGGAAGATTATAGGTCAAGTTCTTATCCAATCTTAATAGGGGATAGGCCCTCGGGCCTTGGTGTAGTGGCTAGCATGCTGGCCTTCTATACCAAGAGTCGCGGGTTCGCATCCCGTGACATACGACAATTTATTTCAATTTAATTGGCTACCAATAAATTGAAATAGAGACGGGATCTAAATGGCCTCCGTTGTCGAAAAAGACCTTAAATAAATAAAAAAATAAAAAAAAATAGAGAATAGAAATATCTGCGATTCTAAGAATTTGGAAAAGCTGGAGAAGGGGTGATTACGTATTTATCAAAATTCTTCCCCACCACTTGACTTTCCCGGGTATAGTCCTAAAGCAATTATTGAAAAATTACTCAAAATATACTCTATTTTGATTAAAATTCATAAATCAATTAATTTTTAGATGCTCTTTAAAATGTATATTCTTAGTTTTCTCTTATAAAGACCATTTTTCTCTTCTACCTAGTACTTCATAGAAAAGATGTGGGAAATAATAGGCATGTCAACAAAATATTAACATTTTATAGGCCTTTCTCTTTAATAAACCAACTTCAGCAATACCACTTAAGGAGAATTTTATAGGCCTATATCATATTTATATTGAATTCTAATGCACCGTACTGCCAGAAACTATATATATGCCGACACAAAAAATCTGGTGCGACCGGCACAGAAAACAGAACAGAAGAAGGTAAGAGAAACTTGTGTGCTGTGTGCGACCAGTCACACAAGATTTTTTTGCACTCAGTAGACCTCAAAACGTGTATTCCCAGTCGACATAGAATTTCTTACATGAATGCACTACTTTCTCTCTATACAATATACATATATAGGTAAGAAAAAGTAGAAAATAAAATTTTTCTTTCAAGCTATTTTTTATTGTATAAAAATTTGCCCGTTTCGTTTCTGACGATTCGTCATCATTCCCAACCCCCATCACATTTTTTTCGCATTTTTTTACACTCCTCTAGGGTCTGCTGTCAACTCGGCTATCAATTATTCCACACCATACTCGACTTTATAAAAAGCGATCTCCTCCATTCTTATAGACTTGGCATGTTTCTTCAACTGTCAAAGACCTTTCCTTAACACGTTAGAGAAAAGTGAGAGAAAAATTGACATAATAATATTAAGAAAAAAAAAAAGGCGTAGAATACCAAAAATATTTCCAAATGGATTACTAACAATCGATTCTATTATTTTTTATGATGACATTGGGGAAATTAAAACAAAATAAATTTAGAAACTCCTTACTCCCAGAAATACTCTAACTTCATTATTCTTTAGACCTATATCTTTGTTGACACATTCGAATTAATTGAATAAAATTTTTTTCAATTTACATTTACATATGTATAAATTTATTAGTTTGGCTGGGACTCATTTCATTTTGATTTGGTTTGAAAGAAAAGAGAATTTTTTTTTATTCCATTGCTATATAAATATAGATAAAATTTTTTATAACTCCCCACGTCTCTATGCCCGGTCAGTGAGCAGAAATATCCTTGAGTAAGAAAAAAATCGTTAAAAAAATATAGGAATATTGAAAAGCGTATCTAAAGTTTTAATTTTGACTTGATGTATGTTCTATTAAAATAAATCAGAATTTTAATATCTAGAATTTTTTTCTTTTTCATAAAAAAATAAAATAAAAATCACTTTAAATAAATTTTTTTATACTATGAAATTGATATTCTAAATTCATGAGGGGATAATTTATTATTGTAAACATAATTTTCAAATTTATTCATATTAAATATTGACTTAATAAAAATGGACATATCATATGCTCCAAGAAATTTTCATTTAAGTGTCAATCATTTTGACAAAATACTTAACAAGTGATGGTACTTTATTTTTATATAGCTACATCAAGAGATATAAAATAAATCTCTCTTCTCTTTAATTTTTACTTTCTCTTACCTATCAATATATGAGTTGTACATTTCCAAAAGTGCCTAATTGACAAAATTTCAAAAGTTGAGATTTTAATTGCATGTTGTTGGCACAACTTAAATATACATTTGAAAATAGTTTTCCAGGGAAAAAAGTTTCTATATCCTATTTAAAACAAATAATAAAACAAAATTGAATATTTTGAGGACATTTGTATAGTGAAGACCTACCTATATTTTTACTCTTTTTTAATAATGATTATTGTTGGCTAACCTGATATATTTATGAAATTTTCTTTTTTGTTTTGCTATGTTGATTGATACTAACCAGTTGCATTTACAGTGCAAAAACTCGCTAATTGCAAAATTAGCTAATTACAAAAAACTTTTCTAAAAGTGCCTAGTTTAATATTAAAACAGTTTATTACTGCTATATAGATAATAATACCGACCTAAGACCTTGTAAATTGTGTTCCTAATTGATTTACAGATTTTGTAAACATAACAGTCATAAATTAACTCTTGAGTTTAATAAAATACAGGTTTTTGTGTTTTTTTTTTTTTTTTTTTTTGGAAATGGACGACTCATATATATATGTTAATATATTTGAAGAAAGTATTGGATTCATGTCAAAAATTCGATGTGGAGATTTTGATGAAAATACTCGTTTTGAGGCCTCCTCCAAAAAACGGGTCCCTGTCTCTCAGTGAACAAATATCTCAAGAACGAAAAGAGCGAGAAGGTAGAAATTACTAAAAGACAATAGCCTAATCAATTGGAAGTTTTTGTTTCTTTTGAGATCCATTTTGATTTAAGAACGAGAGGCTAAACAAACAATTATAAGAAAAAGCCCCGAGGGGCGCCTAAGTGAACGGAAAGTAAAATATTTTTACTAGAATAGATTCGTCTTCATATTGCCTTCCAGCTTAAATCTTTCATTTTTTTTTGTCTTATAAAATTTGTAATTTGAATAAAAAAATTATCCTTTGATTGTTTGTTTTAGAATTTTTATAATAACAAGGGATAAAGTTTAAAAAGTAATGTTTACATGAAAATAGATGGTCCTACGTCAGTGCAAAAGACACATCAATCCTTTTCTGACACGCATGCTTTGCACTGCGGTAACGTGTAAACAAGCTCTAAGCCTTTCGTTTTCTTTTATCTATTAAATAAGATTTAAACTGCCAACTGTAGGCTTTAGTTGAAATATCATGTATATAGGAGAAATTAAAAATACTAGATCTTAAGTTTTAAATTAATTTTTAATAAATCATTGAAACTTATGAATTAGTGTTTTTAATTTCTCATATACATATATATATTAAATAACACTTTTATTTAACGAGAATATCACTTTTGGCTGTTTTTAGAGATCTTAATTTGTCAAGAGCCCATCTTCCATCTTGGCTACTCCCTTGTCATCAGAATAAAACATTAATTATTATAGTAAAAATATTTTTTCTAAATTTGGTATTAATAAAAAATATATTTTTTTAACATAATTTTTATTTATTGTACTTTTACGCTATCATCCTAAAATCTACTACTGTACAAGAATAAAATCGTAATTCAAAAAAATTCTGAAAATTTTATAGAATTGCATTTATGTTTCAATTATGAAATTATTATTATTATTATTATTATTCCTATGTAGGTAAGGGAGCGTACAAGTATTACGTAACGCAATTTTTGAAGATTTTTTACCCCCCCTCCCTTCATGTAACGCGCCGTAACATTTTTCTGGACCCCCCCTAGACGTTACGTAACGTTAGCCATTTTATCTAAAAGTCACAATTATGTTGCGCAAAGTATCGGAAAGTCGCTAAAATACCAGTTACGTAACGCGTTGTTCGACCCCCTCCCCCCCTGTAACGCATGGTAACGTTTTACGAGACCCCCTCCCCCCCAAATTGCATTACGTAATACTTGTACGCTCCCTAAATAAATATTGTACATTTTCTATGAAGACAATATTTATTTTTTAATTGAATTCTATTTACGCGTAATTTTATTAAAAATATAATTTTGAATTTTCAATTTCATTGAAAAAATCAAAAGACTAACATGGACTAAATTTTGTCTTATGTGAAGGAGCAAAGTAAAATTTAATAGGACCCAGCAGGAAAGGCAGTGAGCCCGTGAAAAAAAAAGCAAATTTTCGATAAATAGATAGAAAGATTCAAATATAAAGCGAGCGAAAAGAAGACAAATTCTATAAGCTTTATAATTAAAATATTCGCTTGTATTGATTAAAATACGAGCCCTTTTTCAAGTGGCTGAGAATTTACAATGAAGTGGTGGTTGGTGTCGTTTCTAGTTCACCTTTACCGAAATTTAGAAAACAGAGCACGTGTTAAGTTCGCAACAGTAGCAGGATTTCCCTCATCACTCCTCCCAAGGTTTGAGTGGAGGAGGAAGAAGCTTCAATAATTTAGAGGTTACCAATTGAAATGGGGTAGAGAAGTGCAATGCGGCTTAAAGGTTTCGAATCAAGGGCAAGAAGAAGAAGAACGATAGGGGAGGGGTGAGGGCGCTTTAGTGAAACGTCTGACGATGATTAGAGATTCAGTCTTCACGATGAATAAACCACACTGACGCGTGTTATGTTAACCAACTCTCAGAGAGAAAGGGTTTCCCCTTTTAAGAGCAATTCTCACCAGAGAGCTCCCGGCAAAACAGCAATTATTCATACAGATCAAGAAGCAGGATCATTATATTTTAAAAACTACGCATTCCAGATAAAAATAAATAGATAAATATATCTCGAAAATGCTCTTGAATTATACTGTACTGGCGGAAACTAAATATAAGTCGATTCAAAAAATCTGGTGTGACAAGCAAAGAACAACAAAGTAAGAGAAAATTATGTACTGTGCAATCAGTTACATCAGATTTTTTTTTCAAAGTTTTAGCATCTTTGATCATAAAGACTTTAAACGATACCTAAGAATATTATGATTTATAATTAATTAATGATGATATATAGCAGTCTTTTTCAAACTATGTGTCGCGATCAAGCTTCATTTGTGTAAATATTCTGTAATAATTGTCTCCTAACAAATTCTAATTCGAATGATGAAGAGAGGATGTCAGCCAAAAAGGAGCCTCTATCTAATAAAAATCTCCACTTAGAAGACATTTCGGTTTTAATTATATAAATCCATCATCAGCTCTTAGGAGCTCTTAGGAGCTGATGATGGATTTATATAATTCAAACCGAAATGTCTTCTAAGTGGAGATTTTATTAGATAGAGGCTCCTTTTTGGCTGACATTCTCTCTTCCTTCACCATTCTAATCGCTGAACAGCCACTTCTATTATCAACAAATTCTAATTAGTTTAAAAAGAAAAATAAAGGGTCGGACTAAGCCGAGCGCACAACTTTGCCCACCCACTATTCAAGAAAAAAATATATTCCCTCCCCCCCCTAAAGCCTCCTTAATGGTCCGATGTTATACATATTATATATCATTTTACTCAGGAGGAAGTCTAGTTTCTGAATATATAAAAAAAATTATAGGTTATGTAAGAAAAAAATATTTGCCCCCCCCCCTAATGGTCCGATGTTTACCAAAAGCTTTTCAGTTCTTGGCCTCTACCCCCAGTTTATGGGTGCAAAATTTCAAAACAATTGAACAAATAGTTTTTGAGATTTCGTTGACGAAAAAAATTACCACAGACATACACACACACACACACACACACACAGACATCATTCCAAAAACTACTTAAATGGATTTAGGGGACCTCAAAACACATTTTGGCAGCTTCAGGAAAATTTCGATTTTTTTTACGATTACATTAACTTTACCTCAACCTACGGTTGATGGGCAAAGTTAAAAAATCTGGTGTGACTGGCGCACAGCACACAACTTTCTCTTACCTTCGGTAATCGAAAGTTGTGTTCTGTGCTTGTCACACCAGATTTTTTGTGTCGACATATATTTAGTTCCCGACAGTACGGAACATTTGAATTCAGATGTAAAAATCTGGTGTGACTGGCGCACAGCACACAACTTTCTCTTACCTTCGGTAATCGAAAGTTGTGTACTGTGCTTGTCACACCAGATTTTTTGTGTCGACATATATTTAGTTCCCGACAGTACGGAACATTTGAATTCAGATGTAAAATTTATAAGTATGGGAAAGCCCACGGGGCGTGGTGTAGAGGTTAGCGTGCTAACCTCATATACCAAACGTCGCGGGTTCGGACCCCGGGCAGTCCGATGATTTTATTTAAGCCATCTGGATACCAGATGGCTTAAATAAAAATGCCTGGACCCTAATATATATAAATTCATAAATAACGGTTATCGTAAATGTCTTATATGGCCTGAGCTGCCGAAAAGACAGTGTGAATGTGTGTGTGAGTGTGAGTGTGAATGAGAAAAAAGTGTAAATGTTTTTAAAAAAAAAAAAAAAAAAAAAAAAAAAAAAGTATGGGAAAATATTTATATTTTGTTACCATGGCAACCATTTCTCCTATCTTCCCTATGAAATACAAGAGTAAAGTGGTCTTCAGAAGATTTCAATCGCAAAATGAGAATATACATTTTAAAGAGCATCTAAAAAATAATTGATTTTTGAATTTAAAAAAAAATCGTTGGAGCAAATTTTGAGAAAATCGAAAAAAACTGAAAAAGTACATCAGTAAAGTACTAGTAATCTTTGGCCGATTTTGATTAAAAGCTTATTTTTCCGGTCCCGGGGGTGTTTAAGTTAAATATAGAATTTCATCCTCGTAGCTCAATTCCTTCATGCTTAAAATTGAACACAGACACACCCACCCACCCACCCACCCACCCACACACCCACCCACCCACACACAGACAGACCATGTCGCGAAAACCACTTTTTGGATTCAGGGGACCTCAAAACGTGAAGATCCATCAAAATCTCGACATCGAATTTTTGACATGAATCCAATACTTTCTCTCTATATATATATTACATATATACATAGTTAAGAGAAAGTAAAATTTATAAGTATGGGAAAATATTTATATTTTGTTACCATGGCAACCATTTCTCCTATCTTCCCTATGAAATACAAGAGTAAAGTGGTCTTCAGAAGATTTCAATTGCAAAATGAGAATATACATTTTAAAGAACATCTAAAAAATAATTGATTTTTGAATTTAAAAAAAAATCGTTTGAGCAAATTTTGAGAAAATCGAAAAAAACTGAAAAAGTACATCAGTAAAGTACTAGTACTCTTTGGCCGATTTTGATTAAAAGCTTATTTTTCCGGTCCCGGGGGGTGTTTAACTTAAATATAAAATTTCAACCTCGTAGCTCAATTCCTTCATCCTTAAAATTGAACACACACCCACCCAACTACACACCCACCCACAACACACCCACACACCCACAGACAGACCATGTCGCGAAAACCACTTTTTTGGATTCAGGGGACCTCAAAACGTGAAGATCCATCAAAATCTCGACATCGAATTTTTGACATGAATCCAATACTTTACTTTCTCTCTCTATATATATTACATATATACATAGGTAAGAGAAAGTAAAAAACGATTATATGTTCAATTGTCCCTGTATAAAAAACTTTGTTCTCTACATGAGTCCCACCCATCGCATTAAAAATGTATATTTTTCTTTAAAAATTTTGTTATGTACAGTGAGCGCCACAATTAAGTCCCCACCTGATAGCTTTAGCCTTAATTATATAGTATAGTATATGGTGTATAGTGAAATAATTTTAATGACCGAAAAGGTAAAACGTAAGATCTGGTATAGACGATTTTATTTTACCTTTTCAAATTTAAAATTATTTCACCATTTACCATGTACTATATCATATACTTAATGTTGAAGCTATCAGGTGGGGACTTAATTGTGGCGCTCACTGTACATTGTTATATACATTTTGATATATTCAAATTATTAAACAACTTAAAACAAATAAAAAGTGAAAACTTATATTATTTTTTGCTGTTTCTAGATAAAATATTACATTTGCAAACTATTGAACTATACTATACAGTACTATTTATATTATACTTTTAGTGTATCTCAAAATTGTCTAAATCAGCGGGACGCAACCCGTGGACTGCGGCCTACATTTGGGCTGTGGGTTGATTGTAACTTGGCCGCGGACGTTTAAGGAAAGATAAAAATTATATTATTACATTTATATAAAATTATCGCGCTCAGCGTCTTTTTTTTTTTTTTTTTTTTTTTATTTTATAATGACCTCGTTTTTGTAAAATAAAACATACGGTCATTCAGAACTTACATAGGTTGTGTACATTTTTTAGATATATTTACATTAATATACAATTTTTATATGTTAATATCATTTTTTTTTATAAATTTTATTATAAGTTTGTAGTATTTTTTTTTTTTTTCGCCTTCTTGGAGAATAGTCTTTATTCGTGTTGGTTGGGGAACATTTTCACTTAGGCTTTTCCAAAGTTCGTCGCTCGTCACTTGGTGTTTGCTGCACTCTAGGAATATATGGTCCAAGGTTGCCTCAGTTCTTCCATCGCAGGTACAATTCGGGGAGTTTAATATTCCAATTCTATGGAGGTGCACCGGACTAAAATTGTGTCCGATTCTCATTCGGTTGATACAAGTTATTCCTTTTCTGTCCCATTTTAGATTATGGAACCATGGTTTGTATTTTATGATAGGCCTTATTTCTTTCACCATTTTCCCTTTTTCCATGCTGGTTTTTTCCCATTCTTTTTGCCATTCTGCTCTTAGCCGCGAATTACTTTCTGCGTAAACATCTGACCATGGAATTTTCATATCTGCTAAATCATCTCCATCAATTAAAGCTTCTTTTGCCGCTGTATCCGCTAATTCATTTCCTCTTATTTGGTTGTGGCCCGGTATCCAAGTCAAGTATACTTCTAGATTGTTTAGCTGTGCCTCTTTTAGGGTTTCTACTATTTCGTAGCATATATAATTCGTTTTTTTTGTTGGGAAGTTTTTTAGATGCTCCAATACACTTTTGGAATCGGTAAAGATTAGACTTTTAGGGATTTTATTAGTCGTAATATATTTAACAGCCTGCAGAAGAGCAAAAGCTTCCGCTGAGAATATTGTGGTTAAACTGGGAAGTTTGTATTTTCTAATGATATTTTTTTCAGGTATTACGTAAGCGCACCCTACTTTCTCTTTGGGAATTTTCGCCCCATCCGTAAAAATCCTTAGAAAATTTGGGTAGTTTGTATTAATATAGTGGTTTAGTATATAGCTTTGATAAGGTATCCCTTTCTCAAGTTCCATTTGGATCACTTTTATGTCTATATAGTTTATGTTATAGTCGTAGTTGTAGCTTAGAGGTAAATATGTACTATGAATATATGGCGTATATTTTGTTAAATTATTGAATATTTTCACAAGGTATGGGCTTTTTTTATTTCGTTCTGATATATTTTTACTTAGCGACTTGAGTGACTCTGTAACTGGGTGGTCATGAATAATACTTCGTGTTAATATATATTTATCGGCTAGTTTATTTCTTCTCAAATGCAGTGGCTCTATCACTGCCTCCACCTGCATTGCATTCACTGGTGAAGAGCGCATATACCCCATTGCCAAACGTAGTGCTTTATTTTGAATTATATTCAGTTTATCTAGAATATTGTTTGAAGCATTTGCATAAATAAAGGATCCATAATCGATTTTTGCTCTTATTAGTGATTTGTATATCATAAGGTTAATTGATGGATCTGCCCCCCATGAGCATCTATTTATCATACGTAAGATATTCAAGGCTGATTCGCATTTTTTTTGAACCTCCAAGATATGTTTTTTCCATGAGAGCTTGGAGTCTAAATATACTCCTAAAAATTTAATATCTGGAACACATTCTATAATATGCCCATTTACACTTATTTGGTAGTTACCTATAGGAGAATATTTTCTTGTAAAATTTACTGCTTTAGTTTTATTTAATGATATGTCCAAACCAAGCGATTTTAAATGGTTAGCCATTTTTTCCAAGCATTTATTCACTCTATTAGCATTAGTATAGCTAGATGGAGAACTAGTATATATGCAAATATCATCAGCGAATTTCAATAGTTTCATCTTTGCGCTGATCATTTTATCTATATCATTAATATATAATGTGAATAACAATGGGCTTAAGACTGTGCCTTGGGGCAGTCCGTTATAGGTATTTCTTGGCCCTATTATATAATTTCCAGCCTTTAGATAAATTTTTCTTAATCCATATAATTTGTATATAATATTAATTATGGCAGCGGGTAGTCCTATTCTGTTTAATTTTGTACAAAGTATTGAGAGATTTACATTATCGTACGCCCCTTGTATATCGATAAATATTGCGGTTAGTATTTTTCTTTCTGAAAATGTTTTATATATATCGTTTGAGATTAGGGTGAGGTTATCGGTTGTTGATCTTTGTTTTCTAAAACCAAATTGTAGGGGTGATATCAGAAAATTATTTTCTAGCCACCATTCTATTCTATTTTTAATCAATGTCTCGAAGATTTTTTGTATACTAGATGCCATTGAAATTGGTCTATAGGATATTGGTTCATTAGGGCTCTTTTTAGGTTTAACTATTGGGATTACTATATAAGTGTTCCAACTTTCTGGTATATCTTGCGTACTAAATATGTGATTTAAAACCTTTAAAAGGATATCTTTAGCTTTACTAGATAGATTTTTTATCATCGAATAGGTTATTTTATCATGTCCGGGTGCCTTATCAGTTTTTGTATCCAGCACCGATGATAGTTCTTTGGTGGTGAACTCCTCTGTGAGCCAATCTCTATTTACATCAACGTAGTAGTTCGGGTTATTTTGGGGAACATATAATGGGGTTAATTGCTGAAAAAAATTTTCTACCGATTCATAATTACAAGTTTCCCCTGGAGGGGATGATATATTCTTCAATTTTTTTATAGTTTTCCATATATCAGTGATTTGTGTATTTTGGTTTAGAGTGGAGCAAAATTTTGTCCAGCTTACTCTTTTCTTTTTTTTTATCAAATTTTTAAAGTCGCTATTAATTTTTTGAAGCTTTTCAAAATTAATGAAATTACTATTTTCCTTATATGCTTTGAATATATTTTTCCTAATTCTCATAAGGTTACTACACTCATCATCCCACCAAAGAGGTGAGTTTACTTTTTTTTGTTTGGTTGCCTTAGCGCCAGTTATAGGTATCGCTGTTTCTGCCGCCTTATTTATATTTTCAATAAATTTACTATATGATATTGTTTCACCATTTATATTATTTATAAGGGAGTCAAAAGATGAGGAGTACACACCCCAGTCGGCCTTGTGTACTTTCCACTTAGTCATTCGAGGTGGCTCGTCTGATAACCGAAGATTTGTTGGGAAGTATTTTATTATAATTGGGAGGTGATCGGACCCCATTGGATCCTGACTTACTTCCCATTCCAAGTGAGGTGCTATATCGGTCGTTGCAAAAGTTAGATCTATGGGGAATGCTTTTCTATTTGGTTTGGGTATCATAGTGGTCTCACCATTATTTAAAATTATCAAATTGTGATTTGAAATATTTTCTAGTAAAGTTTTGCCTGCACTATTTTCTTCATCACTTCCAAATGATGGATGATGAGCATTAAAATCTCCCCCTATCAACAAACTTCCTTTACATTGGTTTATCAAATTATCCCATTGGTTATTTGAAATTATAACGTTTGGCGGTACATAAAATGAGAGTAGTGTAAACTTAAGTTTATAGTTTATGTTTACTTCTATTCCACACACTTCAAAGTTACTCGTATTTTTTATTAACTTAATTTCTTTCCATATAAAATTATTACTTATTATAATTGCTGACCCTCCCGCTCTGTAAGGTCTATCATCTCTTATTATTTTATACCCAGCTATACGGAAAGGTGTGCTATCATTACACCAAGTCTCAGATATCAATGCAATATCTATATTTTCTGTTTTTAGTTTTCTCTCCAAATCGTTCCTATTAGCTAAGACTGACCTTGCATTCCATTGTAAGATTGTTAGTTTGTCTGCCATTTTCAAAATTAGAATTTAAAAAACTAAATTTATTTTTTCTGAAAGCATTAGAATTGGAGATTCTCCCAAAATTTATTTCATATACTATTATATTCCCCTAAAATTCGTTTTATAAGCTTTTTTGATTCGTCCTCATCAATATTTTGGTTATTTTTAAAGTATTTTATAATATACAATATTTTATCTACTATATTTTCTTGACTTATTCTTTTTCTTTGTGAATTTTCAGTTTCTGATTCTGTGTCTATACAATTAGCTTCCTCCGTCCGTTTTGGTTTGAAATAGTAAGTTTCTATATCAGCGGTGGACTGCATGGGGCTTTTCTTTTTTTCTACCTTAGGTGGGGATGGCCTATCTATTAGCTCATTATTACTTGCCTGGGATAATGGTTTTTCTTGTATTTTTCTTTTATTATTATATTTATAGTTTTGGCTAATGCTTTTATTTTCTCTATTACGGTACCTATTCACTGACATACTACTTTGTTGGGAATTTTGCAAATCCGGGAATTCATTTTCATCATTTAACCCAATTAAAACGTCATAATAACTCCTTTTGCATATTTCTTCTTTTGCCATTTTGTAAGATATATTTTTATACGCCATATTCTCTTTAATTTGTTTTTCTAATGCAAACCTTGGGCATTTTCTATCTAATGTACTATGACTTTTCCCTTCATTCTTGCAATACACGCAACTAGGAGAGTTTATATTTTGACATGTATTAGTCTCATGTGATTGTGAGCAGATGCCACATCTTGCTTTCGAGGATTTGCACTGTTGTGCTACATGATTGTACCCTAAACAGAATTTACACCTTATTACTTTAGGTACATACGGATATACTTTACATTTAGTATAATCTAAAATTACTGTTTCAGGCAGATATTTGCCTCGAAACGTAATTATAACTGTGGATGACATTATTTCTAATACATTGCCTGCATTATCTCTGATTATATTTCCTTGTTTATCCCTTTTTGCTATTTTAAATCTTTTAATATCAACAATTTCTGCTACAGGTGATTCTAAATATTTTTTAAGATATTCTGTGTCTAAATTTGGGTCCACGTATTTAATTACTCCCCTTCGCGTAACCAAATGGAGAGGGATATATGTTTTGAAATTGGTTGCCATTTCCGATTCCAGAAATGCATTAGCAGAGCCGTAGTTCTTAAACTCGATTTTTAATTTATTTTTACCCATATATGCTATATTTAAAATATTTTCTTTAATTTTTGATGAACATTCATTTTTTATTTTTCTTCCAATTGACATTGGATGTAGGTTCCCGATGTTACCCTGTATTCCCTCCATATATATATAAAATGGGCCTAAGTCGTTGCCTGAGAAACTTTTGATATAATTTGATATATAACTATCTAATTTTTGATTGCTTATTATATTAGATTTTGACTTATCTGCTTTAGAGTTTAGGATATGTATGGTGGGAGAATGCTGGTCCGGAGGTGGATCATCTGGCGGCTCTTTCGGTATTTCATTCCAGAACATACCTGCTTCTTCACTTCCCATGTTGTTTATGGGTGGTTATCTTGATGTGCCAACTTACTTTACTTTCTTTCTTCCCGTATATAATTACTTGATTATTGAACTAGATTACTAATAAAAGATATTTAACACTAAATAACGAATTAATGTAACAAAAAACTCGGTAAAACTTAAAAATTAACGTAGCGCAATATTTTTTTTTGTTTACATTCCAATCACT
>JAKCPI010011932.1:0-52928 GCA_023213315.1 Euborellia annulipes | reverse complement strand
TTTCGTTAAATTTGAAAAAAATTCAAAACAAAATCATACAGGCGCACAGTGGTTCAAATCCCGAAAACGTGGTCAAAAGTCGAAAACGTTATTTAATCTCTCTGAAATTCAGTACACAAGGGTTTTTGAGGTCGCTGATTTAGAATTTGATATTATTTTTTCAGAAAAAAAAAATATGGTGGAACCAAAATGGGGAACTAAAAAAAAATAATTCGATTTCAATCAAAATTGGCATTGCCGGGTTCTCGAGGTCGCCGATTTCGTATTTTAAATTAATTAATAACAAAATAATTTTTCTTTTTTTTATGTCTTTTTCTGCATCTTAGGCCATATTGGCCCTAAATGATACATATTGTTTAATACGACACATTTGTGGGGGTCCAGACACATTTATTTAGGTCAAAATAATTTAATTACAATATTTTATTCAATATTTTTAATACGGATTACATATAACATTAGTTTAAATAACATTAATATGCTTCATCAGATGAATATTCAAATTCCAAAAAAAATTGAATAAAAAAAAATGTGCAAGTCTGTGCAGCTAATTTTTTTAATATTATTAATGAAGAAGGATTACAAAAAGCAGGAAAAGTGGTTTGAGAGTGGGATGTCGTGGGACTTTTCACTTTTTGACTTTTGAATTTTTGCGATTTCCGAAATGGAAACAAAAAAATAAGGCGTTATTTGAAATGCTCCTATTAATTAACTATCAAAATTTATTGCATTTTTTTTACATTGTTGAAATTTACTTACTTTCAGTCTTTGATTTCATTTGACGAAATTAAAATAACCAAAAAAACAAGGAAATGGAGAGCAAATGGATAGAAAAGGATGCTTATTTGCGTTCGGAGAGAGCTCCCGATTGTTGTCAAAAACGCTTAGATTCAAATAGATTTTGAGAGCCAGATAAGTGCATATGACTCCCAAAAACGGTCGTTCCTAACCGTAAATATATTAATAAAACTATTTAGGGCTTAAAAGTCCCCGAATTTACTCTTTATTTTTGGACTTTTGGCCACGTTTTCGGGATTTGGAACCACTGTGAGGCGTCATTAAAAAAACATGTAAATATAAACGAATGAATTTGCTTCACAAGTACGTGGTACTAAGGGAAAGAGAGCTTATGTAGAGACTCCGGTGTCTGTCTGTCCGACCGTCCGTCCATCTGTACACAAAAAAAGTACGGCCTGAACTAAAGGTCGTAGAAAAATAATACTTACATATACCGATTCAGTATAAAAAACTGGTCCAGGGAAAAATACGGTTTGGTTGCTAGCACTTCCGAATTTTTAAATATTTAACATTTTTTAATTTTACATTTGGGTCATTCCACGTAAGTTCAACCAGGCCATTTCACCCAAAATCTCAGTTTTTTTATGAAACTTGGTATGTTTGTTCTAGGAACCGACCGAATATTCGGTTTCGGTTACGGTTTCGGCCAGTTTCGGCCAAAAACTAGCCGAACCTTTCGGCCGGCCGAAACCTGAGTCTGAAAAGATGGGATGAGACTCGCATGAAAAAAAAAAGGTCAAATGATTTGCACTTGAGGGAGAAAAAAATTTAGTCTCCCTAAAAAAAAGGTAAAATGATTTTCAAGGGAGGGGAAAAAAATTTTCAAAAAAAAAAAAAGTTAAAATGATATGAATTTTTTGGAGAAAATACAAGTTTCGGTTTCGGTTACGGTTTCGGCCGAAACAAAGATTGAGGCCGAATATTCGGTTTCGGCTGAAAATCTTGTTTCGGTCGGACCCTAGTTTGTTCTATGTATAGAGATAAGTAACAGCACCAAATTTCGATTTTCTATCTCACTTAGTTTTCGAGTTATGGCACTTTAAAGTTTTGATTTTTTCACCTTCCGCGGCTTGAATAATGCCAAACAAAATGTGACATGGAAGAGAAAATAATTTCTCATTTATTTATTTGACCACCAATCTAGATGAAATTTTTATGGTAGGTTCTTTGAACAATAAGGAATTAGAAAAAAATATATCACGAATCTAAGTTAATCCTAAAATATAAAAAAAAATTCATATTGTTGATTTTTTTTAGTTTTGAAAACGCAAACATGGTTCAGCGCTAAAGCCGATATCTCTAAAAGGGAATGAGATTTTCAAGAAATTTTTTTTTTCTAAATAATCTACATGAAATGGGCTTTAATTTAGTAAAATAAAAGTTTTGTGTATTTTGTTCCCTCTATTTCTAAAGTCCATTGAAAGTTTCAATATATAGTTTCACATGTTAAAAAGGTTTCAAGGGCAAAATGAAAATATACATTTTAAAGAGCATCTAAAAATTAATTGATTTATGAATTTTAATAAAAATCGTTTGAGCGAATTTTGAGAAAATTGAAAAAACTGAAAAAGTACAGTAAAGTACTAATACTTTTTGACCGATTTTGTTCAAAAGCTTATTTTGAGTGTGCGAAACGTTGCCCAACTTAAATATAAAATTTCAACTTACTAGCTCAATCCTTTTATGCTTTCATTTAAACAATGTGTTTTCGTCTGTGTTCAGTAATAAGCACACACACACACACACAGAGTTCATTTGAAATCATGAAAGAATTGAGCTAGGAGGTAATTTGAATAAATAAATATTTTTTTATTAATGAATATTTTTTTATTTTCCTTCTCTATGAAAAAGAGGATAGTGATAGTTCGCGTGGAGGAAAGAAAGATTTATCAAAATCTAAGCTACCGTAGCATTCACTAAACATGAAAATCAGTACAGGTCTAATCACTTAAAAAAATTTTTTTTCATAATTTAGTTGGGGGGGGGGCGCCAAAAATGACCTGGCACGGAGGCGACAACTTACCCAGGAACGGCCCTGTATATTCGTACCTATATACCGGTAAGATGGCTAAATATTATTCGATTAGTAATTAAAGAAATTTTTTTCTTAACTCTAATAACCTTTTCCAATAGCTAATTTCACTTTCAATAATTCTAAAAGTCTCCACAGGGTCGCAGCACTAATCAGCCTGAGAAATCCTCTTAATTTATATTATAAATTACCAAAGAATATACCCGGAAATCAAAAGAGAGAGATTATTTTTTTTTTTTTGCACCAACACTCCTTTACTATTCTATTCTCCTGTTCACTCCTGGCAGGTGTTGAAATAATTGCTTTTTGAATTTTAAGGGAAAGTAAAAATTAATATGTCAAAATAAATTTGGAAAATCGATTTTTAATCATTTTCAGAACGTTTTAAGACTAAAATTTGATTGTTTTTGCTTGAATATTTTATATACTAAGTTATTCAATCAATATCAAGGCCTAAATGTGTTTATTTAGTTAAAAAACAATAAATTATGATAATTAGAAAATGAAGGCGGCAGTTAAAATCTGAAGATGTAAAAGGCAATTAATAAACCCCCATTTTATGTGGTCGTAGTTAAATGAAAAAATGTTTATGGCTTTATAATTGATTGAAAAGACCAGTTTTGCATTTTTCCACGAATCCATCGAAAAATAAGAGAGATATATTGACTTTTTGAAACGCGATTGTGCGCGAGAAAAAAAAGCCTAGACGAGAGTAAAGCGAGGCTCCCCTAGCTGCACTCTGGGCGCGGATCGAATTAGAAAAATATGGGGATTGACTTCCCCGAGACTTTCTCGTATGTTCTTTTGGAATTACGTCTGGGTGTGTGTGTAAACACGATTGCTTAAAAACGAAAGCAGCTAGATAGATGAAATTTGGTATATGCTTCTTACACTAAAATTGTAGATTTCTATCAACTTTTGGAGTAAATTCGTCACTTGGAATTAGTACTTTACTTAAAAAGTTTTTTCAAAACTTTTGAAATTTTCAATTTTTTTGTTATATTATGATAAAATACTCTATTTTAAAAAGTTTTTATTCTTTGACATTTTTTTCGAAAACTGAATAGTTTTTGAAATAATCAAAGAAGAAATAGAAAATTTTCGTTAATTTTGATAAAAAATCAAAACAAAATCATACAGATGTCATTAAAAAAAGGGTAAATATAAACAAATTCATTTGTTTCACAAATTCATTTGTTTATATTCAACCTTTTTTTTAATGACACCTGTATGATTTTGTTTTGATTTTTTTTTTATCAAAATTAACGAAAATTTTCTATTTCTTCTTTGATTATTTCAAAAACTATTCAGTTTTCGAAAAAATGTCAAAGAATAAAAACTTTTTAAAATAGAGTATTTTATCATAATATAACAAAAAAATTGAAAATTTCAAAATTTTTGAAAAAAACTTTTTAAGTAAAGTACTAATTCCAAGTGACGTATTTACTCCAAAAGTTGATAGAAATCTACAATTTTAGTGTAAGAAGCATATACCAAATTTCATTTATCTAGCTGCTTTCGTTTTTAAGCAATCGTGTTTACACACACACACACACACACAGACATAATGCCAAAAATGGTTTTTTTGGACTCAGGGAGGTCTAAAACGTGGAGAAACATCAAAATCTCGAAGTCGAATTTTTTTACGATTACATAACTTTCTCTATACGAGAAAGTAAAAAAATTGATGCTCTCCATCATTTGAAATAATTGCCAAATTGATTGATTTCTTGATATTTTTATGCTTTTATAACATTTTATATTCGAAACTTTATTTAACTATTAGAATAAAAGACTGCATATTTATCTATAAAAAATTCAATCCTTTGAGAAAAAATAAAATTCAAAATATTTTGTCTTCAATCAAAGAGATGCCTATTTCTCATAAATATATTAAATAATAAAATAAATTCATATTGTTTGTAGATGGCCGTAAGGATGATAAATTTTATTATAAAGACATCAGCCAAAAATAAATATTTTTGCGTATTATCTGTTAATTTGTAAATATTTCGACCCCAATGACAGAATCATGATTATGAAAATCGCATTCATGGAATGATCAGCTGTTTTGTCATATTGGATGGGAGGAGTTAACGATTTCCAAAACATCTGATGATTGTACTGAGGATGATTCTATTTCCCTGGAACAGTGTCGTACCGAGGGGGGGCGAGGGGGGCGGTCCGCCCCAGGCCCCGAGCCGGCATAGGCCCCCATATATTTATAAAAAAAAAAAATTTAATGAAAATTTCCCTTTGAGAAGCCCCGGGGCCCTCAGGGCTCAAGTAAGAACAAAATTTAATGAAAATCTCCCTTTGAGAGGCCTCGGGGCCCTCAGGGCTCAAGTAAGAACAAAATTTAATGAAAATCTCCCTTTGAGAGGCCCCGGGGCCCTCAGGGCTCAAGTAAAAACAAAATTTAATGAAAATCTCCCTTTGAGAGGCCCCGGGGCCCTTGGGGCTCAAGGAAGAACAAAATTTAATGAAAATCTCCCTTTGAGAGGCCCCGGGGCCCTCAGGGCTCAAGTAAAAACAAAATTTAATGAAAATCTCCCTTTGAGAGGCCCCGGGGCCCTTGGGGCTCAAGTAAGAACAAAATTTAATGAAAATCTCCCTTTGAGAGGCCCCGGGGCCCTCAGGGCTCAAGTAAAAACAAAATTTAATGAAAATCTCCCTTTGAGAGGCCCCGGGGCCCTCAGGGCTCAAGTAAGAACAAAATTTAATGAAAATCTCCCTTTGAGAGGCCCCGGGGCCCTCAGGGCTCAAGTAAGAACAAAATTTAATGAAAATCTCCCTTTGAGAGGCCCCGGGGCCCTCAGGGCTCAAGTAAGAACAAAATTTAATGAAAATCTCCCTTTGAGAGGCCCCGGGGCCCTCAGGGCTCAAGTAAGAACAAAATTTAATGAAAATCTCCCTTTGAGAGGCCTCGGGGCCCTCAGGGCTCAAGTAAGAACAAAATTTAATGAAAATCTCCCTTTGAGAGACCCCGGGGCCCTCAGGGCTCAAGTAAGAACAAAATTTAATGAAAATCTCCCTTTGAGAGGCCCCGGGGCCCTTGGGCTTCAGTGATATACGGTATTTTAAAAATATTTTTGTGTATATTTGTGTGTATATTTAAAGATGAGCCCCCCAAAAAAAAATTCAATATAAGGCCCCCTCTTCTAGAGCCGCCCCAGGCCCCCAACTGCCTCGGTACGCCTCTGCTCTCTAGAGCTCTAATGATCAAATGTTTACCAAAAGCTTTTCAGTTCTTGGCCCCTAGTTTATGTGTGCAAAATTTCAAAACAATTAAACAAATAGTTTTTGAGTTTTCGTTGACGAAAAAAAATTATCACAGACATACACACACATTCCAAAAAGTACTTAAATGGATTCTGGGGACCTCAAAACTCATTTTGGCAGCTTCAGTTCAATTTCGATTTCGAAAATATAAAATATTTTTTTACGATTACATTAACTTAACTAGCTACCCAATCTACGGTTGATGAGCAAAGTAAAAATTATTTGAAATCAAAGCCAAAGCAAAAAAAATAAAGAAATCCCTTTTATTAAAAAATTAAAAAAAATTTAAATAAACTACTTAAATGGGTCAAAAGGTTAGTAAATATTTACTTTTTTTTTTTTATTTAAAAAAGAAATGTCATGCTCTAGGTATATTCAAATTGTTAATTAGTAGCTATATAGGTACTTATTACATATTTTTAAAATATGGCCAACAAATAGAGTTTTATATTCTTAGCGTGTTTTTAATTGTTTTATTAAGGATATTTAAAATGAAATTTTAATGTATTAAAATGTTTTCATTTTTTTTTCTCTCTTTATATTTGATCCCTCTCTTTCTCTTTTGCTTCCATTCTAACTCGCACGTCTGTAAATTTTAATTTTCCAAAGCCGTATAGAATAGTAATCTCACATATGTAGATATATAAATATTAAAATAACATATCGATTTTCTCCTTCTAACATTAATAAAAAAAAAAGGGAGTAAAAAAATTCATTCATAAATGCTTTATTAACATGTAGGGCCAAAGTGGCTTTGCAGGTTTAAACGAATAACGAACGACATGAAGGGTAGTTGAAAAAAAATAATAAAAAATAATAATAAAATGAAAAATGAATTTAAAATATGGAATAATATAATAAATTCAATAAAAAAAAAAGTTTATTTTCTCTCAAATTCTAGATATAACCATACTTATTTAATAGCTTTAACCTAAATACTAGGTTCATTTTTATTTCAGAATAGAGTACTGTGAAAATGGTGGAATTATGCTAAACAGATTTCACTGAAAATATAAAATATCTGGATTAATGATACAAAAAGAGGATGCAGCCAATAATAAAAAGCATCTATTTTGTTAACACTTTTTATTTCGGAACGTTTCGGCTATGATCAACAAAGCCATCTTCAGCCCTCCAAGAGTATATTTTATATTATTAACATACAAAACAGATGTAGTCAAATTGGTTATAATACAGTTCATATGTATTTAGTCGAATGTATTTTTTAAATTTTCATTACCCACAAGAGAGTATGAGAGCAAAGCCTTGAATTCAAGGGGGGTAATGAAAATTTTAAAAAATACATTCGACTAAATACATATGAACTGTATTATAACCAATTTGACTACATCTGTTTTGTATGTTAATAATATAAAATATACTCTTGGAGGGCTGAAGATGGCTTTGTTGATCATAGCCGAAACGTTCCGAAATAAAAAGTGTTAACAAAATAGATGCTTTTTATTATTGGCTGCATCCTCTTTTTGTATCATTAATCCAATTGTAAAACAGCCACAATTCGTTATAAAAATATAAAATATCTAATAGGCCTATGTGTTAAATAAAACTACTACTAGAAATATGAATAAATAAAGCTTGTTAACGGTATATGTATAGTTTTTTTTTTAAACACTCACACACACATGCACTCACTCTTTTCTACTAACTACACCCGAGAGCATATGTATAGTTAATAACACTGTCAAAGAGGGGGTGGTCAGCATGGGCGTAGCTAGGGAATTTGGTAGGGAGGCCATGGGATCAGCCATCCTCCGGGGTGAATCCCCATATTGCCTCAATTTTTCTTGGGAGACTTCAAGGGACTTTATGCAATTTTTTCGGTGCGGGCGTTTTTTTTTTTAAGGTCTTATTCTGCATCTATGACCATTTAGACCCCGTCCCTATTTATTTAAATTGATTGGTAGCCAATTCAATTTAAATAAATGGGAACCCGATGGGGGAGTTGGTTGGAATATTCAATTTACAGGAAGGCCTTTCTCTGGGGGACGAATGTTTTTTAAATAATATCTTTAAATACTAACACCGTTAAGGTGATTTGAGACTTAAAAGTGATAGTTTAAAATAAGGTCCGAATTTCGGCTTCAATTTTAGTTTGGGCCGAAACCGAAACTTGTTTTAAACTTTCTCATTCGACCTTGTTGGTGCCAAAATGTCAAACTTTATCCAAATGAAGTTTTTCCTTATTGCAAGTTTTCGGCAAACAGAATAAAGATAACTTTATGTTTATTTTACCCAAAAAACAAAGTTATTTTTATTCTGTTTGCTGAAAACCTGCAATCAGAAAAAACTTCCAATACATTTGGATAAATAAATAAATTTAATTGAAGATGGTTTAAATAAATTTGGTGGAATCGTCTCAGTGTGTCCAAACAAAGGTTCATATTTTGTTATCTATGTTCACTTCCATTCAATTAATCATCATATACCAACTTAAAAAAAACTTGATTTTTCTTCTATCGAGTCTCTATTAATAAAACATGTCGACGTTAAGGAGGGATTTTTGGTCTTTCATCAAGATAAGAAACCATAAATTGAGAAAAGAGAGCTTTAAGAGATTGAGGACCTAGATTTGTAAAATGATAGAAATATATCTATTTTCATAATTTTTCCATTTGTTTATGCTTTCTAAAAGACATTAAGTAGTCTTTGATCATCTCTGAATATCTATAATTTTCACTTTATTTCTAATATTTCTAATGCATTCTCCTTTCATTAGAAAAAAAAAACAAATGAATTTCTCTAATATTGGCAATAAAGAAAAAAAAATAACTTCATTTTTTTAATGAAGTTTTTGTTTCTCTTTCAAAATTGATTAGTTTTATATAAGAAAGAGTTAACTTTGAGTTCAAGTAACTCGACAAAAACCGATATTGAAAATCTTTAATTTTGATTTCTTAATTTGAATATGTCTAATCTGCATAATAAGAAGAATAATTTATTAAAGATTTTTTTTTTGTCTTAACAAATAAAAGATTTTTATGTTTTAATTATTCAAAAGTTTAAACTTAAGACAATTATATAGGCTAAAATATAAATTTAAAGTTCTTAGA
This sequence comes from Euborellia annulipes, assembly GCA_023213315.1. NCBI lineage: Eukaryota > Metazoa > Arthropoda > Insecta > Dermaptera > Anisolabididae > Euborellia > Euborellia annulipes. Next base: position 43,745 of record JAKCPI010011932.1, on the reverse strand, counting down.
GAGGTAAGAATAAAATTTATTTTATGACTTTTGTATAAAAAAAAAAATAAAATGTATAATAATTTGTTAAAATTAATTTTTATACTCTTTCTTAAAAGTTGTAATCAGAATCGAGCTTGTAATTTTTGCCGTTATAAGTCCGAGGGGGGTTCGAATTATATCTAAAACTACAAACAAAGGAAATATATTCATGATACGAAGGGAAAGGATTCAGAGGCTTGTGGCATGTTACGACACAGAAACGTAAGCAAATTAAAAAAAAAAAATCATCTGAATTTTTACACTTATAATTAGGGGAGGCGAGTGGAGAAACTGCTTAAGAAAATCAGGCATTCAGACAGTTAAAAAGAAAATTCCACCTCCAAAAAATCTCACTTTTTACTAGGCCACTGACGAGAGATAAAAGTTTAGGAATTTATATTTTCAATTATTTAATAATAATTTCTTATTAAATATTATAGGCCAGGGGTGAGCAATCTTTTTAATCAACGGACCAATTTAAATTTTAAAATTTTTTGGCGGGCCGCACATAAAGTAACACTTATTAATAATTTACAAAACTTTATTTATAATAAACATTAGAATAAACAAATGATCGCAATACTTTCTCTCTCTATATATTTCATATATAGGGTAAGAGAAAGTAATATAAAATTTTCACCCTCCATCCCTCGCATAAACCTCCTTCAGTCCCTGAAAATTCCTTCCTCCCCTCCCCTCCTCTTCTTTCTATATACTGATAATGATAAAATTAAAATAAAAAAATATTTATTTTCAATTTAAGAAATGCTTGGCGGGCCGCATAAACAGGTTTAACGGGCCGCGGGTTGCTCATCGCTGTTATAGGCGAATATAAATTCTCTGTTAGAGGGGTGGTGGGTGAGGAGGGAGGGAAAGAAATCATTGCTTAAATGTAAAAATTTACAAAAAAAAATAATTTTCTATTTTCATTTTGAAAGAAAAAAACTATTTTGTTTATTAGAAGGGGTGATTTACACCCTTTCTCACCCCCATTAAAATTATCAAATAAGTTCTCTATTTATAAAAATTCTATTCACTTGCAAACTAACGGGGTTTTATTCCGTTGGGAATAAATTCGAAATTAAATAAACTATTAAAAGACTCACTTCATTTATTCACCCTTAAAACTCACTCCCCAATTAAATTAAAAACTTCAAGTATTCTTTTTTGTATTCAATTATTTATTAGGAATACATTCGAAGTGAAAAAAATTTAAAAAGACTTATTTAATTAATCCACCCCTAAAACTCACCCTCAATTAAATAAAATACTTCCAAGAATAATTAGGAAGTGAAATTTGGATACCAAATGGCTTAAATAGAAATGCCTGGACCCCAAATAGATATATTTTAACGGTTATCGTCAAAGTCTTAAATGGCCTAAGTTGCCGAAAAGAATGTGCGAATGAGAAAAAAGTGTGAATGTTTAAAAAAAAAAAAAAACAGTTTTAAGGGCAAAATGAGAATATAGATTTTAAAGAGTATCTAAAAAATAATTGATTCCAGATAGGTACCAAACTTACACAGGCAGACAGACAATTTTGCGGGACTCATCAAGTGAATATAATATTATATATATATAAGTAGGATAATGAAAAAATTCAATAAATTAAATAGAATGATTATTAATACATTTTAACACTTACAAGTATTTTTCTATCCACTGCATAGTATTTGTTTGCTTCTCCCACTCATTTCCTTAAGGCTAGGTGTAGATATTTTTTATTATACATGTCCTCTTCAGTGCTTTCCAGTTAAAAAAAAAAAAAAAAAAAAAAAAAACACCTTTAGAAATATTTTTAGAGAAAAAATATCTAAAGGATTTTATCATTTATAAAAGCATATAAGAGGGTTTTTGCTATAAATTTGCTTCTGCTTCTTTTCAAGTCAATACATATTGATATAATCATACCAAAATACAAATGTATTTTTTAATATGAGTTATCTATTTTTTTTTTTTTTTCATCGGCATTCAAGCAAGAGAGGAGAGGGTTCCAGATAACGGATGCTATTTACTTGAACAAAGCAAAGGTTAAAATTTAGAGAAGGATGAGGTTTTTATCGCCTTGGTAGAGCTAAGGGATCGCAGCTATAAAAGGGAGGAAAAATTTAAGACAATAGATAAACATTATTTTTGAACATATTTTACTCAAGAGTGAGATGAAGATAAGAGAAAAGATAAACATACTTTGAAAAATAGATCTTTTTTCCAGAGCAAAAGATCTAAAATAAATATATCTAAGGGTCATGGATTGCTGCATTTCAAAATCCACCTCCCTCATTTACTGATGAAAATAATGTATTTGGTGTAGTCTTAAAAGTTTAAAAGGGTTAAACTCATTTGAAAAAAAAAAAAAAATATTTTATTATTTTTTTAAATTTTTTAATTTAACTTACTTTTTCAAGCTCATAATTTTTTGGCAATTTTTAAGATACTTCCTAGTGGGATAGAGCAAAGTTTTTCAACCTTTGGAAGTTCACGTTGGGAATAATATTAAAAAATCAGGTGTGATTGGTCGCACAGCACACAACTATCTCTTACCCTTCAGCAAGAGAAAGTTATGTTCTATCCTTGTCACACCAGATTTCTTGTGTGGACATATATTTAGTTCTCGACATTAAGATGCATTCGAATTTTAAGATGAAAAATTTATAGTATGGGAAAATATTTATATTTTGTTACAATGCAGCCATTTCTCCTATCCTTCCTATGAAGTGCAAGAGTAAAGTGGTCTTCAAAAGATTTCAAGGGAAAAATGAGAATATACGTTTTAAAGACCATCCAAAAAATAATTGATTTTTGAATTTTAATAAAAATCGTTGGAGCAAATTTTGAGAAAATCGAAAAAAAAACTGAAAAAGTACATCAGTAAAGTACTAGTACTCTTTAGCAGATTTTGTTCAAAAGCTTATTTTGAGCGTGTGGGAAGGTACCTAAGTTAAATATAAAATTTCAATCCGGTAGCTCAATTCCTTCATGCTGAAAATCTGTCCACACATACAGACACACGCACACACACACACACACACACACATACATACACACACACAGACCAATTTGCGGGACCCTCTTTTTTTGGACTCAGGGGGGCCTCAAAACATGTATATCCATCAAAATCTCGACATCGAATTTTTGACATGATCGCAATACTTTCTCTCCTATATATTTCATATATAGGCTAAGAGAAAGTAAAAAAGAAGATATTTCTTAATTGCAGTTCTTAATATGACGATTTAATCTGTAATTGCCAAATGACCACCAAGTGTTGATTTTGCTACTTTCCACTAATGTCTAATGGAGCATTGGGGAAATAGAGAGTGGTCGTCGAGGTACTACTTGTTGTCGTAATTAGCGCCACTCTGGGTCGGCAATGTCAGCCACTTTGTTCCTGCTGGCATCTAGCCCATTTTGCTCTATTCTCGCCCCTGGAGCGTTTTATATCATCTCACGTTCCGACACAAATGTCTTCGCTTTCTTCCGTCATACTCCACCATCTCCCTCCCCCTCCCCCAGCCCACCCTCAACCACAAAAAAAAAAAAAAAAAAAAACACCATTAGAGATTTATAACATTTGAGTAGTTTTTATAAACTTCATCGCGTGTTATTGTGCAACATTTTTATCAAAACCAATAAAGTATATTTGTAATGATTCTTCTCTGTCGCGTGATGTAGTATCAACCTAATTTTTTTTAATGGATAAAAGGGTAAATTCATAACAAAATAAATATAATAATAATTGCATTGATACGTTTTTTTTTTTTTTTTTTTTTTTTTATAAATCTACACCTTATCAAAGAATAAAAATTTGCTAAATAAAAAAAAAAGTTGAAAGTGAAAGCCTATGATTTTATCCTAACTTGCTTTAAAAAAAAAACCGATTAAATAAATAAATAAAATTAATTATGATCTTTTTTGAGGTACAAAAAGCTTCGAAGGATTGATCCATTCAAACACAAATACAAATTTATAAGACAAAAAAAGAAAAAAAAATAATTAAAAAAAAATTATATAAACAAATGAAGTCAGCGGTTGTTTATTTATGCAAAAGGAAAAGGAGCAGGAAGAGTAGCCAAAAAATAAAGACTCCAATTTTCAACAATTGCCGAGACGTTTCGGGAAAAATGTACCCTTTCATTGTTGAAAATCTTTATTTTCTGGCTGCTCCTGCTTCTCTTCCCTTCGAAAAATGAAATAACCAATGTTATTAACATAATTTATCTATCGAAATAAAGAAAAAAGGATTGTATGATCTCACTCTCTCCCCTTGAGGCTCTAGTAGTTTAAGAAAATTTTTATCTTAGAGAGGACTATACTCAGCTTACTCAGAAAAAAGCTATTAAATTGATTAAATTCCAACCTGTAAATGGTCACAATTGCCGAAAAGGATTTAATAAAAAATCTTTTTTTTTTCAAATCTGACTTAATAAATATATATTACAAAATCAATGAAGATAAAAGATATACAATATTAGGTCTATATATTAAATTCTCATCAATTAAATTTTATATTTTCCATTCATTAATTTAGGGGCCGTTTACATATTACGTAACGCGTTAGGGGAAGGGGGAGTAGAGGTCTGGACAAAACGTTACTAATTGTTACATGTGGGACTCGGGAGTTTCTCTAAGTGGGACATCAAAGTTAAATTTATAAAAATTTTTGTGTTTGAAAAGATGGGGTGAGACTCGTAAACTAAAAAACAGGGAAAAATGGATTGATTATTTGACTCATGATGAAAAATTTACTAAAAAAAAAAAATTTATATGAATTTCGTATAGTAAATTTTAAGAAAAAGTTGAAAAAAGTAAGGCGTTACGTAATATGTGGACAATTCTTTAAATCTATTTGATGTGTTTTTCAAAAATATCTTATTAAATAATGAGAAAAAAAATATTGAATAAAAAAAGTTTTTTAATTAAATTTATGAAAAAATGTTTTCATCCTCACACTGTGAAAAAACATCATCCCTAAAAATGGTTGTTAACTCCCTCATATGTACATTTTAAAATTAATCCCTTTGAATTTTTAATTTTAATGAAAGTTAGATTTTTTTCTGGTTCACTTGTTTGTATGTTTGATAGAATTAAATGTGATCTTTATTATTTAGCTTTTTCGTTCTTCTATTTATTCAACTTATAAACTTGATCAATCAATTCAATATGTGAAAACTATTTTTTTTTTTTTTTTTTTTTGTCAGCTTCAGTTCAATTTCGATTTTTTTTTACGATTATATTAACTTTACCTGCCCAACCTAGGCCAGGAAATGAAACTCAAGATTAGTGGAGACAGTATCGGCTATAATTAAATATCTCCATCCTCAGTCCATTTTCGAGAGTATGCACTCAAATGTCAATGTATTGAGTCAAATGTAGAGCTTTTTATATACGAGTTCAAGTGATAAAATTGACAATTTTGTCACTTGAACAAACTGCATCGTATTTAAAAAGCTCTTAGCACTGCTTGGGATATATGTACAAGCATTTTATGTATATTAATACCCACAAATTGACATCTCTACATTTGGCTCAATGCACTACAATACTCTTGAAAATGGACTGAGGAAGACGACATTTAATTATAGCCGAACCTGTTTCCACTACTCTTTGTAGAGGCTTACTTCCTGCCCGCTCCCTTGCCTATTGTTGAATCATACTATAATTTAAAGCGCTATCAACTGACTTCCATTTTATGTTCCCGTTTACCACTCTCTCTCGCCGATTGGTTAGAGTGAGAGGAAACGGTATCAGAGGGAAATTTAAAGCATTAAGTCAGAGAGGGAAATTTAAAACTTTAAAATTTTGCAATTGCTCGCCGAATTGTAAAATTTCCAAACTTTCGGCGAGCAAGGGGGTCCAGGGAGCGCAGCTCCCTGGCAAGTGATAAACACCGCCGAAGGCGGAGAATGTAGATCTATATAACGTATACCATGTGGTATAATAACAAAAAACTCAAAAATGCGAGAAATGTTAACAAAGGAAAGTCATATTAAGAAAATTAAGTTATTCAAAAATTGATTATATAAATTGCCAGTCAACACACAGACCGTTAATAGACTAAAATTAATAGTCGATTCGTGTTGTCACAACTCTAATTCGTAATTATGTTGAAATAAAAAAACACAAAAAGTTTGATTACAATGTAACAAGAGAATAGTTCACAAATTATTATTAAAGTGATCATGCTATTCAGGTGAAACCGTTATCATTTATTCAAAAAAAAAAAAAAAAATTACCGTATTAAATGTAGAAATTTAGTAGCTTGGGAATTAAAGAGAAAAATTACTATACTATTTCTCCCGTTCAATCATCCTCTGAACCAGCAACAATTCATCTAGGACATTGTTTTGGTTGATTTTAGTCGAGATAATGGCCGATTTGGTAGAATGTTCCCCCTTCGAAAATTGGCCAATCCCCAAAGAGAAAGAGCAACAGTTAGTTGTTGGTCAAAATAACAAATTTCAACATTTCCGAGTGAATATAACCAAAGTGTGAAAAACAAAGTAGGATTTAGTTTTTTGAATTATAAAAAATATAATAAAAAAAAAACTTTTTTGCTTTTATTAAAATTGAACTATTTATTTATTTATTTATTTAAAAGAACTGTTGGCATTAGGCCACCAGCCATTTTTGCCACCGCTATAAATTGAACTAAAAAGAGAGAAAAAATTTAATTTAATTGTTCTTGTTAAAACTAGCTTACAAGCGCTCGCTACGCTGCGCTTCGCTCACCTTGTAAGCTAGTTAAAATTGATGAATAATTATGACTTAAAATAAAAGCGTGGGGCGCTCAATTAAAACAAAAAACACAAGGAGAAATATTTTATTATTTACTGGTGTAAACAACTTGATACATATTTCCATATTTGCTATGTTATCTTGACAAATGATTCAAAAGGTATTAAGTGTTTATACTGGTACCAATAAATATATTGAATTAGATATATATTTTAGTTTTAATTTACCTAAAAATACATTAGTCTAATATTTGCAATAAATTTCTTTTAAATTATTGTAATAAATATTGTGAAATGAAACTTTTTCGTTATATTGAATTCCTGGTTTAATAGGCAACTAAATGAGATTAAATAGAGATTTATTATTAGGTAATGAAATTAATCTGTTTATCTAAAATCTCTATACATCATAAGCAATTTGTTTTTCAACAAAAGTATACCTAATATATCATTATCTCTTGGATAAATCGAGATTTGGATGGAAGATTGATTGCATACGAATATGAACTAGCTCAACGACATTAACAAATTAGTTTTAATTTTGTTCCATGTTTGTTATATTATATAGTAAGCTTATTATTATATGTAGGTATATGAATAGAGATGTGTTTGACCTTCCATGTGAATGATATCAGTTGTCAAATGGGGATGGACTAATGTATTTGTTTCCCTTTAGCACCCTTTCATGATGGCCTCCTCTTTAGTGGGCCGCATTAGCAATATAGCCAGCCACTCACTAATCGAATGAAGATGATTAATTCCCCTCGACATTAATTAGAAGAACCCATTTGCCCGTTTTGCCTCGTCAAGCTTGTAAATTAGACGAATCTGTTGCCAGAAGTCTGACAAAATTGTTGGATTCGATTCAAAAAGAGAAACCTAAAGCGCCAGATTATTGTTAAGTTATTTACATTACTAGATTCTACCTTGTTTTACACTATTAGTTACTTAGCTTCAACCTATATCTATCCTCGGAGTCCCAATTATTAAGGATTTAGATCTTAAGCCCTTAATTGGAGCTTAGTGGAGATGGGATGAATTAACAATTATCCATTCATTGGAATGGCTTTAAAATTAATTTGACCTTTTTTTTTGAGTTTGAACTTAATTTCGAATGATTAAGGTAATTCCGGGAAATCTATGAAATAGACTTTTTGAGAGGTAATGCAAAATATAATAAATATCTATAACCTAACAATACAAAAATTTATGAGTGTTTTCAAATAATTTTTTAGCGGAATTTCTGAAAAAAAAAAAAAAAAAATAACGAAAGTAGGCCTAACCATTTTTAATCAGAAGTTATTAAAAGAAAATTGAAACAAATTGATTGAATTACACACCAAAATAGGATTTAAGGTAGGTAGTAGATTTGTAGGACCGGCGTCTAAACATACTGTAAAAAATTTGTATAGGTCTATAATTTGTTAAAAGATCAATCAAATGCATTAAATTATTAGCTACCATTGTGACATCTCTTGGCAAATTTTCTTAATAGGTGTTTTTTTTTTTTTTTGGCTTCCTTTTGAAGACACACAACGCCCTCTTAACGGGAAAAACATGCGTAACATCTACCTCCTGAATTTCCTTAACAAAATAATCATACTAATATATAAAGCGCTAGCCACTGACTTCGGTTTTATGTTCCGATTTACCACTCTCTCACTGATTGGGTAGAGTGAGAGGAAGCGGAGTCAGAGAGAGAAATTTAAAACTTCAAGTCAGAGAGGGAAATTTAAAATTTTAAAATTTCCAAAAACAGTGAGCTAGATAAAATTTGATGCCTAAGGCGAATTTGGGGGTCCAGAGGGCGAAGGCTGTCTCAACGATAAAAAAGACAATGAATGAAAAAAGTTTATGAAGTGGTGTTTTAGAATATTTTTTAAGATGTTGTAGGGCCTGTGTATTTAATTTGCTTGAATAAAACCGAAATTGAAAAAAAAAATCTAGCTCATCCTCAACAGGGTATTTCAATTCCAAAAGGATATTCTACTAATATATGAATACTTTAGTCTTGTCTGAAACTTTTGAAGAAGGTATTTAAATATAAATGAAAGAACTAACGTATAAAAATTTAAGCGGATTATTATATGGTGATTGAAAGAGCCAAGAGGATTAAAGTAGACTTTCTGAGTTCAATTTCAAATTCACCATATGACTAATGATGACTCCCCTCCCACAACTTCAAAAGCAGATAAATCTTTAAAATAAGATATTTGCTCACTGAAGAAGAATGGCAGCAATTTGAGTTAAAAACTGTTAATTATTTTTAATTAAATAAAAATTATATTTAGATTTTTGAATGAAATTTTGGAAATCGTGGGTCATAAAAGAGCTTTACCTCTAAGAGACTGGGAAATACATATTACATTTATAGACCCTATGTCTATAAGGGGACTTCTGTTTGCTATTTGAGCATCCATTGTGCAAAGGGGTTAAATTATTTCTATGGAATATTCGCAGTGAACTAGTTTAATAATAAACAAAGTTAGTTGGAAATTTTTAAACCTTTATATAGACTAAATTAATATTGTAAATTTAATTGAAGTGCAAACCTGAAGACTGGGTTTTTGTTTGGAAATTGACAAATCGGCGTGTATGTTTTAATAAGCGAATGTACACATGTTGTAAATGGCTGTTAGATACTTGGTCGAATCTGATAAACTGGCTTAATAATCAGGGGATATTTGTAGCTATAAATGGCCTAGATTAAAGCAATATGAACACGGTCTCTATTTTTATAAGGAAGACTGGAGCCTAGGAATTGTTAAAGATAACTTTTATAATAAAATATTGAAAATAACTATTTTTTTTTATTAGCGGTACTACCAAAAAAAGTGAATCAACAACAATGATATTATTATTGACAAAATAATAATACAGTATTCAATTAGCATAAAAACATATCTGTTTGTAGATTTGTTTTATACAAAATTAAACTATTGATAGTTATTAAGCCGACTTATGTTTGGCTAGAAACCATTTTTCTTACATTAAACTATTTTTTTTTTTTTAAATAATAATATTAAGAGGGAAGGCTTGTTAGAATTTATTAATTCATTTTATTGTAATTCTTTTGATGTTTGGATTATAATTTGTAAATGATATTTCATTGCTTTGAAAAAAAAATTACATAAATGAATAATAATACAATTGATATTCTCTATTGTATAAAATCTGGTGTGACTGGCGCACAGCACACAACTTTCTCTTACCTTCGGTAATCGAAAGTTGTGTACTGTGCTTGTCTCACCAGATTTTTTGTGTCGACATGTATTTAGTTTCCGACAGTACGGTACATTCGATTTTCAAGATGTAAAATTTATAAGTATGGAAAAAATATTTATATTTTGTTACCATAGCAACCATAGGAGAAATTCCTATCTTTCCTATGAAGAACAAGAGTAAAGTGGTCTTCAGAAGATTTCAATCACAAAATGAGAATATACATTTTATAGAGAATCTAAAAAATAATTGATTTTTGAATTTAAAAAAAAATCGTTGGAGCAAATTTTGAGAAAATCGAAAAAAACTGAAAAAGTGCATCAGTAAAGTACTAGTACTCTTTGGCTGATTTTGTTCAAAAGCTTCGTGTCACGTCCCATGGGGGTGCCTAACTTAAATATAAAATTTCAACTTCCTAGCTCTTTTTGTTCTTGAGATATTTTGTTCACAGACACACACACACACAGACACACACACAGACAGACCATGTCGCGAAAACCACTTTTTTGGATTCAGGGGACCTCAAAACGTGAAGATCCATCAAAATCTCGACATCGAATTTTTGACATGAAACCAATACTTTCTCTCTCTATATATTAACATATATATAGAGGTACGAGAAAGTAAAAAAGAAAAACTAACCGTATAAATGAGGGGGGCAACATAGAAGAGCAACAGCCATCAAGATAGTTGCAGTGGCGGAAAGTCGGGGAGGGGGAGGGGGAGGGGTGGCAACAAAAAACCAGCGTGTGGGGAGGGAGAATTAAACGTCCCCGGTTGCCCGGTTGATACAAATTATTTAAAACAAAATTCATTCAATAAACTTAAAGCGGCCTACAGAGGATTTCAAATTTCGAATTTTTGACATGAATCCAATACTTTCTCTCCATATTTTGTCATGTAGAGGTAAGAGAAAGTAAAACTATAAATAATAATTTATTTGATATATCAATAATATATTGGTTTACTTACTAATCGTGTCACATAAGGGTAATTCTAAATCCACCCCTCGCATAGGATTTTATTTTATGACTGACTTCGATCACAAACGCCCCTAATTGGCCTTTAATTGCCTATTAAAAATAATTAAACAAATGCTTTCAAGTTCCATTTTGTTTATTATTTGTTTTGGAGCATGTTATATATAATTTACGATTATGTATTCTATTATTATTATTATAACAAATAATTATTCGAATATTAACATACAAATAATTAACTTAATTAATTTCAATATGGCGGAAGATTTAACGTAATTGAGAAAATCGAAAGGTTCAACTTAACTAGAAATTTAATTTTACGAGAGAATTATTTCTTATTACAGGATTTGTATTTCTCTATAAACAAGAGTATGTAAATCCCACGAATTAATGTTTAATGTAGCTATTATATAATGTATTCAAGTAGAGATTCTATTTCAATACCGTATACCTTTCTCTAAGAGCCTAGAAAAGTGAAATGTTTTCTATATTTTAATATGAATAATTTTAAAACTAAAAAATAATCTCTTATTTTCACGTCCTAGGTGGGTGACTAACTTAAATATAAAATTTCAACCTCATAGCTCAATTCCTTCATGCTTAAAATTGAACACACATCCACCCACACACCCACAAACAGACCATGTCGCGAAAACCACTTTTTTGGACTCAGGGGACCTCAAAACCTATATATCCATCAAAATCTCGACATCGAATTTTTGACATGAAACCAATACTTTCTCTCTCATATATAAACATATATAGAGGTAAGAAAAAGTAAAAATGTACACCTGTACTTATTACAACGAGAGAGTCAAACTGATTGTCCAATAAAAGTAACATATTTGTAATTTAAAAGTTTTATATAATAACTTTTACAAGTAGGATTAAAAAATATTTTAGAAAATAAAAAATTAATTAATAACTTTACATGACTTAATTTAAGTTTTATTATAATAATAGTTATGTTATTTCAAGATCTTTAGATTACTAGAAAAAAATCACTTTAATGAAATGCTGTATAATTTAATACACCTGTCAAATTACGTTGTTTAAGCGAACGAAACATTCATAAAGAGAAATTGATTTCACTCTAGTCTAAATCATCTAATTACCTTCTATCGCCAATTATAGAGGACTTAAATCAGTATATTGTTTGTATTCAGCTAGTTAAAACACAGGTCAATAATTACAGCTCAAGGAGATTTTAGTAAAAATAATTTAATAAAATCTGGAGTGACTGACCTCACAGCACACATTTTCTCTTGCCTTTACTATTCGAATTTTTTTTTTTACCATTGCAATCATTTCAATAATGAAGAGTAAAGTGTGCTTCAAATAATTTGAGCCCACGGGGCTTGGTTTAGTTGGTAGTGTGCCTACCTTCTATACCGAACGTCGCGGGTTCGGACCCCAGGCAGTCTGATAATTTTATTTAAGGCATTTGGATACCAAATGGCTTAAATAAGAATGCCTGGACCCCCAATATGTACATTAATCAATAACGGGTATCGTTTAAAGTCTTATATGGCCATGGGCGTCCGCAGGGGGGGGCAACCAGGCACTTGCCCCCCTGGAAAATTAAAATGATACAAAAAAATGTATAAAACAAAAAAAAAATACAAAAAAATCTTTCTCAGTATACATCCACCATGCCGCGGTGAGAAAGCTTTAAATACTAAGAGATGTATAACATTATTAATATCAAAGTTCGTTTTTTTAACTTCTCTGGAAGTGACTTGCCCCCCCCCCCCTACAAAAAATCCTGCGGACGCCCTTGTATATGGCCTAAGTTGCCGAAAAGACTGTGTGAATGAGAAAAAAAGTGTGACTGTTTAAAAAAAAAAAATAATAATAATTTGAAAAAATGAGAATATATATTTTAAAGAGAGTATTTAAAAAATAATTGATTTGTGAATTTTAATCAAAATCGTGAGAGAAAAAAAAACTAAAAAAAAATACATGATTAAAGAATTACAGTGTGTTCCAACCAGAAATAATCAATAATAAAATTTATTTGCTTCATACAAAATATATGGCTCCTGTGCCTGAGATAATTCTCTGAGCTTGAGCACAGGAGGCATCTAATTTTGTATGAAGCAAATAAATTTTATTATTGACGATTCCTGGTTTGATCACATGTGCACTTGCATTATGTGTATAATTCCCAATAACTGAAGATGGCCAAATAAATTCAGGCCGAAACGTCTTATTCTGGGAGTTTTATTGAACCTGAATAATCCCAATTTGGCTGATATCTCCAATTCTCTATTATAATCACATCACAGACACAACCCAAAAAGCAACTATAAATTAGATTATAAATTAGATAGACGTTGAATTCTATCTAAAGTAGGGCCTACTGTCGATAATTAAATATATGTCGACACAAAAATCTGGTGTGACAAGCATAGTACCAAAGGTAAGAGAAAGTTGTATGCTGTTTGGCCAGTCCCACCAGATTTTTGTATTTAATTATTTTAAGACCAAGCAAACGACATATGGAGAGGTTATTCTCTGCTACATGCACCAGACAATTTCTAGAATGTTAACAACTAATAAAATTTAATTTCATTAAATAATAATTCAAATAACTTAATGGAGTGTGTACATAATAATTTTATAGCTCTAATTCAAGTGGAAAAACGATCACCAGAGTGAATTTGATATTTTTAACATAACATTTTTCAAATAAAATTAATTAGTTTTCTCTCCCTTCACTTATAAATAGAGGTTTTCTGACTACTTCTAGAATTAATAAACAGTAGCGTATCCAGGTGGGAGCTCCCCCCCCCCCCGCCCCAGACGCATAAAGCTTTTGGCGCACCTTTCCGGCTTTTTCCCAAAATCTCTGGATTTTTTTTTTGAAAAAAAAAAAGGTCGAACGAAAAACGGCGCCCCAGCTGAGCTTCGCCCCCCTAGCCCTTAAAGGCTAGTTACGCCGCTGATAAATAGATGGTTTTGAAGATGACATGAAATATGCTCATCTATATGTTAATAATGCATTTGATAATCCATCTATGCTGACCAACAACTCAATTGTTAATTTAATCTAGGAGTAATTAATAACTCATCTCCAATTGGCGATAATCTTGCTGTTACTACCTAGATTCAGAACCTCCAGCAATTACAACGTTGATATTAATTTATTCATTCATACAATTCTTTATTACAAAGTGCATGCATACAAGAACACGAATTGTTCGATCTAAAAATTCTTTCTTCCACAAATAAATTGAAGAATTATACTATCAGAAAAATAACATGGTTATCTGCACATAGGAAAATTCAGCTCATAGGATCGCGAAATGACCTTTGATGTCGAAAGATCCTAAAATCAAAATAAATGAGCACATAGGAACAAAGATACAACCAGATATTTCTATTTTCTTCTGATCAACATATTTTTAAATAGGAAGGTCTTACGCAGTACCAGACAAGACATTTCGTCTCAGACAAAATTTTTTCTCTGTTTCTATATGCGTTCGGAGAAACCAAACAACTATTTGAATGCCGATTTAGAAAATATTTCTGTTTAATATTCCAAAAGGTCCATTCATTATATTTGTACACGTAGCTCATCTTTCATTTGGATCTTTTATTGATCATATAAATATATATTTCGAGTTAATTTAATTCTCTCTATTCATATTGATATTTTAGTAACGCCTTTATTATTTATTCAATGGTCAAATATTAATATATTCATTTGTAAAAAAGTAATCTAAATTCAAAGGGCACGAAATAGAAGTGAAAGAGAGGAATAAAAAAAATAATAATTTAATAAATTTTTTAAAGGGTCAATTTTTTTTTTTTTTTGCAGTTCAATTTATTTAATAATGATTATCGTACGATTACTTTAAATATCGATTAAAAAAAAAATTCTATTTATCAATAAAATAAAATAATTTTTTCTGTTGAATAATAAAAAGTAGGGTCTGACCGAAACAAGATTTTCAGTCGAAACCGAAACTTGTTTTAAACTTTTTCTTAAAATTTTCCATATAAAATTCATATCATTTTACCTTTTTTTTTTCTTAGTAAATTTTCCCTTGTGACTCAAATAATCACTCCATTTTTCCCTGTTTAGTATACGAGTCTCATCCCATTTTTTTCAAACTTAGATTTCGGCATAAAACCGAAACCAAGGCCAAAACTAGGATTTTTGGCCGAAACCGTAAACGAAACCGACGAACTTCGGACAGTTCCTAATAAAAAGTAATTTTTTATAAATTTGTACGATAATTAACTAATAATTAAATTACCGTTAAAATGAAAAGTTTTTTTTCAAGTCTGAATTTTTTGTGGGCCCTCGGGGCTTGATGTAGAGGTTAGCGTGCTAACCTCATATACCAAACGTCGCGGGTTCGGACCCCAGGCAGTCCGATGAATTTATTTAAGCCATTTAGATACCAAATGGCTTAAATAAGAATGCCTGGACCTCAATAATAGATAAATTCTTAAATAACGGTTATCGTCAAAGTCTTATATGGCCTAAGTTGCCTAAAAGACTGTGTGAATGTGTGTATGAATGAGAAAAAAGTGTGAATGTTTAAAAAAAAAGTCTGAATTTAAATAAATACTCGTAGAATGATTAATGTAAAATTCAAATGAATAAAAAAACAAATTTGATGGTGATTAGACAAGGAAATAAACAAATTTTTGATGAATCTGTTTACCATGCTTTTTTTATTTAATCCTTATGTGTTGGTGAAATGAATAGCATGCCAAATGGCTTTGTGATCCAACCAACGACCTGCCTAGAGATAATTTTTGTTGTAATTTTAGAAAATGACTCTTACTCGCTTTTAAAGTTGACAGAATCATAAGTTTAAAAAAATATGTTCTCGCTTCCTAAAAGATTTATATAAACGAGCAATTCACAGATTATGTCTACAGTAAATAATGGATATTATTTTTAAGTTAAATATTATTACAAGTAAGTTTCCTTAATTTCTGTTTTTCAATTTGTTAAGAACTTGTCTTTTGTTTTTGTTTTTAACAAAAAGCAAAAAATAAGACTATTTGCTTTGTAAAGATAAATAAACAAAAAAGGCTGAACGCACACCAATCGAGCAAAAACGTTTTGTCCAAGAGCAAAACGTTTTGCTCGATGCCAACGCACACCGATCGACCAAAAACGTTTTCTGACAAAACATTTTGATCGATATGTCGAATCATGTCCGATTGTAGGAAATTGTAGCCAAATAATTGAGCCTCTATTTGGTTATAAACACTCTTTATTGGAACGTTTCGACTGGGATCAACCCTGCCACCTTCAGCCTTCAAAGAGATCGATGAAATTCAGTATATACTTCTTATACTAAAATTGTAGATTTCTATCAACTTTTGGAGAAAATACGTCACCTGGAAGTAGTACTTTACCTAATAAGTTTTTTCAGAAATTTTGAAATTTTCATTTTTTTGTCATATCATAATAAATTAATCAATTTTAAAAAGTTTATATTCTTTCACATTTTTTCCGAAAACTTAATAGTTTTTGAAATAATTAACAAAGAAAAAGACATTTTTCATTAATTTTGAAAAAAAATAATAATTTCCATATCCATCATCTTCTCAACAACAAAATAGGAAAAGATTTTTTTGTTGAAAAGGAGAATGCCTGGGCTCAATGACTTAAGGGATATTCTTCTCTTTTTTTTCAATCTTTAAAGATTGCTTTTTTTTCCCTCTGAATCCCATCATTTTCAAATAAAATAAACCCTTTGTGTGTGAGGGCAATTAATTTTTGAAAATCCTCATATTTCCCATAGGAAATTCGTTGAATACTAATTATTTGTTGATTATTTAAAAAGGGAGAAAGGTCTATTTAGTATTTAAATCTGCTATATTTATAAAAGTAACAAATTGAATAGTAGAACATGGCTGTAGCTGATATGTTCATATAGATTATAAGCCTTAACTTCGTAGTATCACTTGTTGGTATTTTTAAGAATTATTACATTCTTTGGACATAAAATGCAAATAACTTGAATTAACAAATGACAACTCTATTTATGTATATAAAATTTAAATATGCTCAAAATGGGTTTTTTGGACTCAGGGAGTTCTAAAACGTGGAGAAGCATCAAAATCTCGAAGTTTAATTTTTTTGACAATTACAATACTATCTCTTTATATTCTATACGAGAAAGTAAAAAATAGAGAGTGCGACCGAAACGTCGACGATTAATAATTAAATAAGTTTTTTATTTAATTTCCTTGGCTGCAAAGTCTCCTATACCCAATTCAAAGTCTACAGCCACTTCTCATCACTAGTTTAAATTAATCAATTTTAAAAAGTTTATATTCTTTCACATTTTTTCCGAAAACTTAATAGTTTTTGAAATAATTAACAAAGAAAAAGACATTTTTCATTAATTTTGAAAAAAAAAAAATAATTTCCATATCCATCATCTTCTCAACAACAAAATAGGAAAAGATTTTTTTGTTGAAAAGGAGAATGCCTGGGCTCAATGACTTAAGGGATATTCTTTTCTTTTTTTTTCAATCTTTAAAGATTGCTTTTTTTCCTCTGAATCCCATCATTTTCAAATAAAATAAACCCTTTGTGTGTGAGGGCAATTAATTTTTGAAAATCCTCATATTTCCCATAGGAAATTCGTTGAATACTAATTATTTGTTGATTATTTAAAAAGGGAGAAAGGTCTATTTAGTATTTAAATCTGCTATATTTATAAAAGTATCAAATTGAATAGTAGAACATGGCTGTAGCTGATATGTTCATATAGATTATAAGCCTTAATTTCCTAGTATCACTTGTTGGTATTTTTAAGAATTATTACATTCGTTGGACATAAAATGCAAATAACTTGAATTAACAAATAACAACTCTATTTATGTATATAAAATTTAAATATGCCCAAAATGGGTTTTTTGGACTCAGGGAGTTCTAAAACGTGGAGAAGCATCAAAATCTCGAAGTTTAATTTTTTGACGATTACAATACTATCTCTTTATATTCTATACGAGAAAGTAAAAAATAGAGAGTGCTTGAGATATTGACTAGGGTTCCAAGGGGGCCGCGACTTCAAAAAGTTTAAGAAGCACAGATTTAGAACTACTCGTATAATAGAAAGCAGAAGTCTAAAATATGACTAACAATTGTAAGTCCTTCTTTTCATTCATTTGGACTTGATACATTGAGATTTTTTAAATTGCTTTATAGAAAGAAAGTATTTTTAAAATTTTGAAAAATTAAATTTTTTTAACAATTTTTTTCACATAAATTTATTTAAAAAATAAATCAAACTATTGGAGAAATATATAGACCAGCAACCACCCCAAGGGTGCCGCGAGATTGGCCAAGGGGTGCCGCGAGAGATAAACAAAAAAAATTAAAGTTTATTATATTATGGTGTACTTTACTTATTATATAATATATCAATTAAATTAAATTTTCTTTTTTAATTGAAGGAAGGGTGCCCTTAGTGTGTAATGTTATTCCCAACGCACCTTTGGGGTGCCATGGACTTCAAAAAGTTGGGAAACCCTGATATAGACTCTAGCAAGTAAAATATTTTAATTATGAACAAATAAAATGAATGATTAAAAAAAACTGAAAATTCCAATATAAAATTCGCTATAAAATGGAATGATATAGTCAAGTATTTTTGTTTATTCTCAATTAATTTTTAATAATAATGAAATGAGTTTATTTCATATGGAATTTAATAGAAAATGCCGATCCAATAAAAATAATTCAGTAAACGAATCACACCTCAAATATAAAATGTCAATGCTTGAAATTGAAGAGTCAAAGTCAATCTCTGGGTCTATTGAACGAATCCCAATGCAACTTTTTTTTTTATTTACTAACCCCTCCCATCAATTTAATCTCTTAGAGATTATGTGAGATCAGGTTTTTTTCAGAAAGGTGTACAGGATATAAATAGATAGCCTAATATATATACCGGTATATAAAAATATTTTGCTGAGTTGAGACGTTAACGGGGAGAAAGATTAAAACACCCAGACAGCTTGGAATATTGCAGTAATCTTGCCAATCTTGCACAATATTGACAATATTGCAGCAATATCTTGCAAAATAATGAAAAATAAAGTCTCTATTCAAGATTTTTTAGAGAGAGCAAGCTCGAAGCCGAAAATTAAAAGTTTTTTTTTAACTTTTGTAATCAAATTTTCAAAAAATAATTTTTTTTAATCCTCGGACTAATTATGGCCCAGAACTGGGGTTACTTAGGTTTTCAATCTTTAATTTAAAAAATTTTATTTTTTATTTTTTAAGTAATTTTGTAGCCCACGGGGCTTGGGTAGTCGGTAGCGTGCTTACCTTCTAAACCGAACGTCGCGGGTTCTGGACCCTCAGTGCACACACACTTTAAACAAACACACTATCTCACACATTCGGACTAGTGGCCACTTGGGCGATTTCCGCCTATCTCCACCCATCGACCCCAGGCAGTCCGATAATTTTATTTAAGGCATTTGGATACCAAATGGCTTAAATAAAAATTCCTGGACCCCAAATAATCAATATATATTCATAACGGTTATCGTCATAAAGTCTTAAATTACCTATGTTTTGGCCGAAAAGACAGTGTGAATGCTGTGTGTGAGTGTGAATGAGAAAAAAGTGTGAATGTTTAAAAAAAAAAAAAAATGTCCCAAGTAAAACTGTTGTCTATCAATCAGGCGTTCCCTTTTCAATCATTTCAGCTTTTCTTGGAATTTATTTAGGTAAATTGATTCTTTTAAGAATTACAGGCTTACCCCATAATGTCCTGTAATTCTTAAAAGAATCAATTTACCTAAATAAATTCCAAGAAAAGGAAATGATGAAAAGGGAACGCCTGATTGATAGGCAACAGTTTAGTTCAAAATAAAATTCAATCGCAGCCATTTTGAGAAGGTAATTGTTTCTTTATTTCTTGATTGATTGATAAAGTTCCTTTTCCTTCTAATCGTCATGGGTATTCAAAATTTTTTCAGATCTAATATTTTTGAGAAGTCCTGGGGTGATTAAAAGTGTTAGTCAATTGTATCCATCAGATGACTTTCCATTTCCTTCATTCAAAAAATATAGTGAAATATTAATAAGAGGCGAAATTAAAACGGCACAAGCAGGGGCGGCGCGTCCACTAGGCCAACTAGGCGGTCGCCTAGGGCGGCAACCTGGAGGGCGGCAAAAAGGGAAAAAAAAATTTTGGTTCCACAAGCGGCACCCGAAAAAATTTAGTTCCGCGGGCGGCAAAAATTTATCGTCTCTAAAAGACAGGTAAAATATTTTTTCGGACGGGAAAAATTTTGGTTCCGCGCAAGAGAAAATGTTCCGCGGGCGGCGCACGGGAAAAATTGGTTCCGCGAAAAAAAAAAAAATTTCGCAGAAAAATTTTTGAGATCAGGGAAAATTTTAAGGAGGGGGCGGCAATTTAAATTTTTAATGTTTTTTTTTGGGGGGGGGGCGCAAAAATATCTTGCCTAGGGCGGCAGAATAGCTTGCGCCGCCCTGGGCACAAGACCATAAAATGCTTACGAATGTCTGATATCCACTAATATCCATTTTTATGTGTTACTAAATTTATCAAATAACAAAATACATAGAATATATTAAGAATTGATATAATTTGGATATTCAGATATTGAAAAGGAAAAAGAAGCAAAATTGTCGATTTTCGAGTAGACCTTTGAAAGTAACGAAATAACCCTTTTTGCTCTCTCTCTCCCCGTTCTTACCACCCTGCAAGTCATTAATCAATAATGAATCAAGCCCATAGGTACGAAATTCAGAGGGCAAAAAAAAAAAAAAAAAAAAATGGAACAGTCAGGCCTTTACTCATTTGCAACGTCAACATCTGTCACCTCAAATTATATGACGTGATATATGTCGCCTGGCTAAAATTCCTTCGAAATTCAATCACATTTATAATAAATGAATAAACCTTTTGATATCTAAATTAAAAAAAAAAAAAAAAATCGGTTACAATTAGAAAAGAATAGGTAGAAAATATTAAAACTTCTTTCATTCTGAACGTTCTTCCAGATTTCCAAAATTCACAATTTATTCATATATTTAGAGAAGAATGACCTAAATTTACTAACTAATTTATTGCAAATGTACTATCATGTGTAAAATCGAATTTAGAAGAATTAAATTTGCACTTTGAAGTACAAGGCCTAGCAATTAAGGGGGAATATTGATTGCATTTACATGGGGGGGGGGGGCTACATATACAATAAAAAAAAGTACTGGATGAAAAAAATAAAGATTATTGCATTAGAAAAATATTTTAATTTATTCATCTATAAGAAAAATTAAAGATTTGCATAAAAAATTGACTTATCAATAGAATAATAAAATGTTGAGGCATAAAGCGAACAAGTATAATAAAAAAAAAAATGATATAAAATTGAATCTCTTGCAAACACTATAAAAATATCCTTAAAAGAAGAATGCATTTCATTAAAATATATATAAAAAAAAAAACACCATGGTTAAGGTTGTTCGGATAGTACATCGTAAGTCATAATAGAATCTAAATTTTTTTTTAAATAAAATTAAAAATTTGAATGCCAAAATTCCTTATTATAATTTAGTCGTGACCTATCATAGTTTATAATTGTATTAAGTTAATAATTTAATTACCAAAAATAATAAATGAGTGACTTTTGACTCGAGCAGTATTTCACGTAATATAGAACTGGCAACATTGCATTCATCAACTATCTATTTTAAATCTTAAACGCCTTAAATTTTATTTTATTTAATATATTACAATGTTTAATGCAAATCAGTTTAAACACAATGGACGATTTGCGAGAAAAAATATTGTAAAATTGAAAAAAAAATGTATCTGACATAGAGATAAGACACTTATGTTATGCGACGTTGCCAGGCTGGTCTGACTCTCGAGAATTCATTATTTTTAAATATTAGCGACTGTCATTTTGGAGAATTTTTTGACTTTCTTGTTAAAATATCTTTAAAAGCGGTCGGCAGAAACTTTTGATTTTATTTTTAACATATTCCTCGGAAGTGAATTAATAAAATGTAAGTTTTTTTGTTTTTGTATCATTTGCACAGATGCCTATATAATTCGATATGTGTGCGTTTCGTCGTTATTCCCCATAGGCTACATGTTAAATTTCAATTTTTTAAAAATTAATTACACGATAACCCTGTGTCAGATCTGCTTCAAAATTTTATTTTATACGTATTTGATAGTGATTAATAACATATTAAAAAATTAGCTTTTAATCAAGGAAAGTGCTTTAATGTCCGAACAACCTTAAGAAGTTAAAATATCATTATTAAAATGATAGAAAAAGAAATTGATCGGATTTCGTGAACATCAAGAGATGGTGGGGGTGGAATTATTTATTTATTTAAGCAATAAAATACGATATCACCTTGTCATGCTATCTATTAAATTGTGGCCTAGGGATATTATACCTTTATGGGCAATATAGTTTGAATATTTACATTAAAATGAAAATTATTGTTAGCTATATGATATTTTATTTGTTATCTATGATATGACATGCCTCGATATTAGAGCCTAATAATATCTAGCTTTGAAGCAAGCAAACATCCAAATGTCGTTTCTATTCCTATGGAAACATCTACGGTACATTACTCGATTTCAGTTTAGAGGCCTAGGCCGTAAATGTTATAAATGCATAGAGAAATGATATCTTCACCTTTTTTTGGACATAACAAGAAGCGTTTAAATAAAATTGACCAAAGAGTACTAGTACTTTACTGTACAGTGAGAGACAATATTAAGTCCCACCCATGCGTTTTCTACTTGTGATTATTTCATTGTTTTTAAAAAAATATTATATATTTTTAATGGAAACTTTCATGGTTCAAACCTAGAAAATTTCCATAAAGATGTCCATTTTTACTTTCTCTTACCTATGTATATATGTAATATATATATAGAGAGAGAAAGTATTGGATTCATGTCAAAAATTCGATGTCGAGATTTTGATGGATCTTCACGTTTTGAGGTCCCCTGAATCCAAAAAAGTGGTTTTCGCGACATGGTCTGTCTGTGTGTGTGTGTGTGTGTGGGTGGGTGGGTGTGTGTGTGTGTGTGTGTGTGTGTGTGTTCAATTTTAAGCATGAAGGAATTGAGCTACGAGGTTGAAATTTTATATTTAAGTTAAACATCTCCCGGGACCGGAAAAATAAGCTTTTAATCAAAATCGGCCAAAGAGTACTAGTACTTTACTGATGTACTTTTTCAGTTTTTTTTGATTTTCTCAAAATTTGCTCCAACGATTTTTTTTAAATTCAAAAATCAATTATTTTTTAGATGCTCTTTAAAATGTATATTCTCATTTTGCAATTGAAATCTTCTGAAGACCACTTTACTCTTGTTCTCCATAGAAAAGATAGGAGAAATGGTTGCCATGGTAACAACATATAAATATTTTGCCATACTTATAAATTTTACATCTGAATTCAAATGTTCCGTACAGTCGGGAACTAAATATATGTCGACACAAAAAATCTGGTGAGACAAGCACAGAACACAACTTTCGATTACCGAAGGTAAGAGAAAGTTGTGTGCTGTGCGCCAGTCACACCAGATTTTCTTTTATAAAAACAATGAAATAATCACAAGTGGAAAATGCATGGGTGGGACTTAATATTGTCCCTCACTGTACTTTTTTTTTCTCAAAATTCGCTACAATGAATTTAATTAAAATTCATAAAACAGTTATTTTTTAGATGCTCTTTAAAATGTATATTCTCATTTTGCCCTCAAAATTCTTTGAAGCTCACTTTACTTAAAGATAGGATTGCCATGGTAACAAAATATAAATATTTATAAATTTTACATCTAGGTAGAGCCTTGTTATTTTACATCTTCTAATATTGCCTACCCCGTGACCCGTGGCTCAGAGAGGACATTAGCTTCTAGTGCCTGAGGTTTCGGGTTCCCTTCCCGTCCCAAGCAAGAAAAATTTATTTCATTTGAATTGTCTACCACTCATCTATATATAATAATTACGGAGTGTCCGTCTGTCCGTCTGTCAGTCTGTCTGTCCGTCTGTCTGTCTGTCTGTCTGTCCGTCTGTCACGCTCTGTTTGACCAACTTCCCATTGGAATTTTGAAACGAAATTTTGCAGTCTTATAGAGGACGTTATAGAGAGTCCCGGAAAAATACTCGGGTCCCAAAATTCCTATAACTTTTTGAGTTATTAATTCTTAAAGTTACGATTTCTCCCATAGGAAATGTATAGAGAAATATTCAAGTATTCTTTGAAGTTGTGTATTCTATGAAGGTAAACAAATCCTCAAGCAGGCACTGGATTGGAATACGTAGTGATAATAATAATCTATATATAATAATTACGGAGTGTCCGTCTGTCCGTCTGTCAGTCTGTCTGTCTGTCTGTCTGTCCGTCTGTCACGCTCTGTTTGACCAACTTCCCGTTGGAATTTTGAAACGAAATTTTGCAGTCTTATAGAGGACGTTATAGAGAGTCCCGGAAAAATACTCGGGTCCCAAAATTCCTATAACTTTTTGAGTTATTAATTCTTAAAGTTACGATTTCTCCCATAGGAAATGTATAGAGAAATATTCAAGTATTCTTTGAAGTTGTGTATTCTATGAAGGTAAACAAATCCTCAAGCAGGCACTGGATTGGAATACGTAGTGATAATAATAATTTTCTTTTCATAATTAAGAAAAGGCGAGGGTCCGCCGCAGGCGGGCCCGAGCCAGCGGCTGGGGGGTCCAGGGGGCGTAGCCCCCCGTCTAGACGCCAGCCCGTTTCTCATATTTAAGGCGAGGGTCCGCCGCAGGCGGGCCCGAGCCAGCTGGTGGGGGTCCAGGGGCGTAGCCCCCTGTCTAGACGCCAGTCCGTTTCTCATATTCAAGAAAGGCGAGGGTCCGCCGCAGGCGGGCCCCAGCCAGCGGCTGGGGGGTCCAGGGGGCGTAGCCCCCCTGGCTAGACGCGAAGCCCGCCGAAGGCGGGCGGCGCGGCTAGTTTGAAATAAATACGGATGGGGTCTAAATGGCCCTAGATGCCGAAAAAGACCTTACACAAATTTAAAAAAAAAATTATACAGTACCGCCGCAAACTAAATATACAGTATGTCGACACAAAAAATATTCTATGACAAGAAGAGAACCCACTCAACTTTCAATTATTCAAGATAAGAGAAAGTTGTCTGTTGTACAACCAAACACACCAGATTAAAAAAAAAAGTAAAAATAATTTAATCATCTATTAAATAGCAATATGATATAGAAAAGGCCGGATATAAAAATTAATAACTGCAAAAGCACTATAATTAAAACTATTTCAATCAACTGAAAAATCTATATCATATTGAGATTGAAAAATAAATAATTTATAGTTATGCTGAGTAGTCATTATTACAGTGTCAGAGTTGATGAAAAAAATACTATGCGTCTCAAAAGTAATTAAACATAGTATATTCTTTATTAGTTATATATAATGACAGAATCAATGATTTAATGTGCAAATGAAGGCCTAAGACTCCAATTAGATATAAAAATGTATATACACTATATATCTCAACCTCGCTTAAGACTGTTGTTTAAGAAATTCTAACTCAAAATATGTATTTCTAAAAGATTTTAAATAAATTCGAACACTACTGAAATTTTCCACTGTGGGAGCGAAAATATTGAAGCAAGTGAATTAGATTACGTAAGAAACTGCTTCTTCCCAGACACTCCTCCTCGACACCTTTCGGCAGGTCCCGCGTTAAACAGGTTGGAGGTTTTGTGTCTCTTACTGGGGTGAGAAGAACATCTCCCACTTTCCCAGGGCAAGAGGAGACTTCGGCAATATTGAATTATTTATGACGAGTTGGACTCGAATCCGAATTGTGTTCGAATCCGTACGTAATCAGCATCTTATTCCGCTTAGCCATTACTCATGAGGCAAAAAGAATTTCTTGAGTTTCATCTATAATTTTTTTTTACAAAAAGAAAATGTTTATTTAATGATATCTTTATATTCGTAAAAAAATTATCGTTTCTAAATAAAAAAAAAATTTGAGTCGATGTAATAAAAGTTTCACTTTAAAAAATATATTTTTTGAGAAGGATTTTTCCAATTATTCGATAATAATGAGACCTATTAGCCAGTTCTAAAGATTGGAAGAGGCAGTGTAGTAAACATTTAAAGTGGAATTAAAGAAGGAAGGACTTTTTCGCTCTTAAAAAAAAAAGATAAGAAAATAAAAAGGAAGATCAGTGGAAAATCGAAGAAATAGATGGGACAATTTCCGACTTTTGCCTCTCAGATTACTCAACTCAAGTTGGTTTAAAAATCAAAGGCCTCTGACTGTGTTAACTAACTTTAATTGAAGGTTTAAATTCAGACCACTTTGACCTGATTATTATTGTAAAATTTTTCAAATTAATTTATAGAAAATAATTCTACCCTAAAACAAAAATCTGGTGTGACTGGCGCACAGCACACAACTTTCTCTTACCTTCGGTAATCGAAAGTTGTGTTCTGTGCTTGTCTCACCAGATTTTTTGTGTCGACATGTATTTAGTTTCCGACAGTACGGTACATTCGATTTTCAAGATGTAAAATTTATAAGTATGGGAAAATATTTATATTTTGTTACCATGGCAACCATTTCTCCTATCTTTTCTATGGAGTACAAGAGTAAAGTGGTCTTCAGAAGATTTCAATCGCAAAATGAGAATATACATTTTAAAGAGAATCTAAAAAATAATTGATTTTTGAATTTTAAAAAAATCGTTGGAGTGAATTTAGAGAAAATCGAAAAAAACTGAAAAAGTGCATCAGTAAAGTACTAGTACTTTTTGGCCAATTTTGTTCAAAAGCTTCGTGTCACGTCCCAGGGGGTGCCTAACTTAAATATAAAATTTCAACCTCCTAGCTCTTTTCGTTCTCGAGATATTTTGTTCACAGACAGACAGACAGACAGACACACAGACAGACAGACAGACCATGTCGCGAAAACCACTTTTTTGGATTCAGGAGACCTCAAAACGTGTATATCCATCAAAATCTCGACATCGAATTTTTGACATGAATCCAATACTTTCTCTCTATATATATATATTACATATATACATAGGTAAGAGAAAGTAACAAACCATCAATAAAAAGTTTCCCTCACCAAAACAATCATAGGGATTATTAGAACTTCTTCTCCAATTAGATAAGGTTGAATCCGCCAATCATCATTTTTCTTATCAATCTCTAAAAATAATAATTTTTGAATTCTTTTAAAAAATAATAAAGCCTATTTAAAAATATCATTAAGTTAGAGGAGATAAAATTTAATTATTTTCTATTGTATATTATCACACTAGGCTATTCTCAGGACCACAGACAGGGGGGGGCCTATATCCCCGGGGCCCGGCCCTCCGACCTTAAAATTCTAATGAAATCTAATTTTCATGGTTAAAATTTCAATAAAAAAATCATTTTCTAGAAATTTTTCTTCTGAGGGGGCCCGGGCCCTTTAAGCTCAAATCTATAAATTATAATTTAAAAAATCATTTTCTTGAAATTTTTCTTCTGAAGGGGCCCGGGCTCTTAGGCATTGGAACACCTGTCCGGTTTGGCGTCCGGATTTGAGAAATGTCCGGATTCTATTAATATGAACTAAAAACGTGGCCAAATTGGGGAATTTTTATTTAAAATGTAACTCAATTAATTAAAGTTTAATATTTATTTAATCTGATAATCTCCATGTTTGCCAAGCACTCCTCTGTTCCATCTATTTAGTTCTAAATGACCACAAGTTCACGACCTCTCCGCTTTTGACGATGTTTAAATAACTGTTAACCCTCTACAATATTTGTCACAGAAATTATCCTTTAAATTTAACTTTCAACATTCTAATAAAAAATTACAATTATTGACTTAATAAAAATTAATTATAGTGGAGTTACACTTGGAAAAGGATGAAATTATCTTCTCTGAGCAGTGACCTACTGGGGTGGGAATGAAAATGCCCCCACTTTAAATATAATTAATCTTTTAAAATTTGTTTGAAGATGAAATTTGGCCAAAAGAGGGTTCAGCCCTTCGAATCTCGTCTCCATATTATTCTGATACCGGAAAGGCTTTTACGCTTTTTCAATAATTTAATTGAATTGAAAATATTCCTATAGATTAATTTTTTTACTTTCTCTACCTCTATATATGAAATATATAGAGAGAGAAAGTATTGGGATCATGTCAAAAATTCGATGTCGAGATTTTGATGGATCTACACGTTTTGAGGTCCCCTGAATCCAAAAAAGTGGTTCCCGCAACTTGGTCTGTCTGTCTGTGTGTCTGTCTGTCTGTATGTGTGTCTGTGGGGAACCAAATATCTCAAGAACGAATTGAGCTACCGGAAGTTGAAATTTTATATTTAAGTTAGGCACCCCCATGGGACGTGACACGAAGCTTTTGAACAAAATCGGCCAAAAAGTACTAGTACTTTACTGATGCACTTTTTCAGTTTTTTTCGATTTTCTCAAAATTCCCTCCAACGATTTTTTTTAAAATTCAAAAATCAACTATTTTTTAGATTCTCTATAAAATGTATATTCTCATTTTGCCGTTGAAATCTTCTGAAGACCACTTTACTCTTGTTCTTCATAGGAAAGATAGAATTTCTCCTATGGTTGCCATGGTAACAAAATTTAAATATTTTTCTTTTTATTAGATTTCTTTTATTCCCATTTTTTTATTTTTTTTCTTTTTTTTCAAAGACATATATTTCTCTCTCACTTCACATTATCTCTTCTCTCTCTTTTTTTCCCTTTCCACCTTATCTTCCATCCTATTTTTTCCTATAATTTTATTTTTTCTTCATCCCCTTTACTTTTTACTTTAAATTTTTTTTTTCCAATTCTTATGAATTTTGTATTTATTTATATTCTATATTTTATAATTCCAATATAATTAATTTTACCATAGTTATATATTTTACAGTCACTTTAAAATCCAAGTTGAACCTAGGTACTGTCGGCAACTAAATACATCTCGACACAAAAAATCTGGTGAGACCAGCACAGTCGCAACTTTCGATTACCGAAGGGTAAGAGAAAGTTGTGTGCTGTGCGCCAGTCACACCAGATTTTTTAACTTTTTTTTATTTTCCATAACTTTTTAAGAAAACCATTCTTTGACCTACTTTTCCTTGATACTTTTAGACGCTACTTTAAATAGAATGTATGATATTATATATTTTCCAAAAAGGTAATAAGCACATTTTAAAAATAAGGCCGAGTTTATCCCTTAGCACAAATTAAACCAGGAATAGCTTCTTTTTTTGACACGTTGAGCGAGAAACCGATACGTGCCAAGAATATTCATTCATTTCCCTTCTATAATAAAAAGGGTGGAAAAGAATTTTCCGCTTTAACGTAATTTTTTCCTTGTTTTATTTAAATTGTTACCTGCCTACTACGTGAAGATTTTAGCTAGGTTATCTCAATTAATAAAACGAACAATATTAAAAAATTTTATTTTATTTAATATTGAATCAACTTTTTAGATAGATAGAATTTCCTACATCTCAAATATTTCGTTTGTTTTTGTCTTTGAACGTGACTTGAATAGTATCGTTTGGCTTTCGCTTATTCACTTGTGTGCATCAGCTTTTGAACAGCTGTCTGTCTGTCTGTGTGGAATGCACCGCACCCTCTCTAAACCACACATATCAAATTAATTTTCTGTCATATTCATGTCCATGTATATTTCATCTTATAAAATATTATTAATAATTTATATTTTAAGGTCTTAATAAAAACCGAAAAAAGGTGAGTTCGAAAAACATTATGTTCCGATAAAGAAGTGATATATCAAAGTAATAACTTATCTTGTAAAGTAATGGCGAATTGAAGGGCTAAAAGGTTTTTTTTTTGTTCATGATTTAAGACGAAATAAATAACATAATTCTCATTTCTAACAAGATATTTTTTTTAACTAAAATTTAAGTAACTTTCGTTTAAAGCATAGTTTCTCAACCTTATTTTGCTCACCGCCCCCTCTGAGAATATGTTTTTTTCTAGAGCCCCCGCACAAAACTTTCTCTTACTTTTCGTAATGTAAAGTTGATTCTGTACTTATTTATCAGAATATAGCCTAATCGCCTGCTGAGAATCATAGTGGCGAAATTCTGAAAATTCAATTTCAGCCTTCCGATGCTAAAACGTCTTCTCTTTTGAGTGCCGAAAAGATATTTCCATTCTCTGCTATTCATTTGTTACTCGGCTATTTAAATGGATATGTTTATAAAACTTTCAAACCCCTTTTCTCGAATTGCTGAATTTCGGACTTTTGCCACTATGATTCTCAGCAGGCTATATATTCAAATAAAATTTTTAAGAATTAATTTATAAAATTTTACATAAGATTTCCTAGTCCTTCTAACATTATTGAATTTAAAATTACTCCAAAAAGTAAAATAATAGAGCCAATAGATTGAACCAGAAAATATTTAATAGCACATTCAGAGTCTTCAGTTCTCTTTCTTATAATTTCCAAGAAAAATATTTGTCTCAAATCCCGAGGGGGGAGGAGGGTAATTACCCCTTTTACCCTTCTATCTTGTATCCGCCCTTGTCTACAGTATGCTTTGTTACAGGGTCGTCATGAAAGTATTCCTCTAATAGTCAGTTAGACTAATGTTTTTACTTACACACCCGCTGAAAAATTCGAATATAATGAAGGAACGGGTAACATCTGTTCCTATCAATAACAAAGCAGCCCTGTCCATTCACTTTTATCTATTTAGAAAAGGCAATAACTTTTATGGAATTCAAAAAATGAGTATTTTTAAAAAGGAGTAAATAATTCAATAACCTCCAACATGCATAGAACATACTAATGTGCCAGGCAAGGATTAAATAACATTTCTTATTTTTACTTTCTCTACCCTATATATGAAATATATAGAGAGAAAATATTCGATCATGTCAAAATTCGATGTCGAGATTTTGATGGATATACATGTTTTGAGGTCCCCTGAGTCCAAAAGTGGGTCCCCAAATTGGTCTGTGTGTCTGTGTGTTGTGTGTGTGGACATTTTTTTAGCATGAAGGAATTGAGCTACCGGATTGAAATTTTATATTTAACTTAGGTACCTTTGAAGAATCTCAAAATAGCTTTTGAACAAAATCGCCAAAATACTATACTTTACTGATGTACTTTTTCAGTTTTTTTCGATTTTCTCAAAATTCCCTCCAAGGATTTTTTTTAAATTCATAAATGAACTATTTTTTAGATTCTTTTAAAATTATATTCTCATTTTCTGTTGAAATCTTCTGAAGACCACTTTACTCTTGTTCTTCATAGGAAGATAGATGGTTGATGGTAACGGAATTTAAATCTTTTTCTTTTTATTAGATTAAAAATCAATTATTATTTAAATTCCCATTTATTTTTTTATTTCTTTTTAATTGTTTCCAGAAAACATATATATATATCTCTCCCACTTCAAACATTCTCGTCTCTCTACTCTTTTTAATTCCCTTTCCACCTTATCTTCCATAGAAACAATTTAATTTCCTATAGGATTTGTATGTTAATTTCGATTCAAGCCCCTTTAACTTTTTACCATTTAAAATTTTTTTCCAATTCTTATGAATTTTGTATTTATTTACGATCTATTTGTAACCAATATGAGATTATTTAAACCATGTTTTTTACACATTTTCAGTTTATATCTATACTATATTCGACACATCACCACTCACTTTCTCACAACCCATTTTTTTTAATACTGATGAGTTTTTCGTTAAAAATGAAGTCATAATCAATTGATTAACCCCCTCCTCTCCAAAATGCACAGTTATACTACGCCCAAAATATTTTTTTAAAGATTTTTTATGGAATTTAGTCGAACTTTTTTTCTAAATTTTAATATACGAATAAAATTGATATTAATTTTTTTATAAAACTTCTTTAAGTCATTTTTCATCAATTTATTTTTTCTTGCTCTTTCATTCGTAATGAATATCTAAATGAAGAAGTAATTTAAAAATGAATGAAGGGGTGATATTATATTACATTTTTAATAAAAAAAGGCCGTTTTAAATATAAATAAAACATTAAACATCAAAATTGTTCTGATATAAAATCATAAACGGTTATAAACAATTAGAACCTTTTGGCCCTTATGAAGTTGTCGGTCTGCACCAATGAGTCCGAATCATGCATAGTGTAAATAAATGGTGATTATAAAATGAAAGACCAATACTAATTAATTAAACAAGCAGTTACAAGTTGTGTTCAGTTATGTATTTATATAACGTGAATATGATTGATGGAATGGGAATGTTTATGATTTTGATCGTGTTAAAAAGTAGTCAAGGTAGGTATAGTCGATTATTAAACCAAGTTTCGGCTCTCGTTAAGATCAATTTAATAGGAAATTTAATAAAAAATTTCTTTGATTAAAACCTTCGAAAAATATCTAGATCTGTGAAAGGATATTTCTAGACTTTACACAATTTTTTCTGATAAAAATTAATAATAATCTTCAATAAATATTTTTTATATATGACTTACCCCAACACTTTGGGATTTTTTTCTTAAAAATGAACGAGTTCTCACCTGAAACAAAAACAAAAAAATTATATAATTAGAAACAAAAGAAAATACGAAATAATTAATATTAAAATTGTTTTATCCTATTATTAGCTAAATAATAAAAGTTTATTTATTTTATCTCTTCTCTTTATTAAAATCAGAGAGGGTTTATTTAAAAATTATCCTCCATCAGTCAGTCATCTCATTACAATATTGTGTAATTATAATATAACGTCGAGTGATGCGACTGCATTTATTAAACTTTAATGAGATTTAATTACATTTCATTTTCAAAATAATGTCAGAGAGGTGCAGTATAAATGTTTATGATTAATGATATAAAAAATTACTAAATCTTTAAAATAAACAATGCTTTGCATAATATTTTTTGTTT
This sequence comes from Euborellia annulipes, assembly GCA_023213315.1. Taxonomy (NCBI): domain Eukaryota; kingdom Metazoa; phylum Arthropoda; class Insecta; order Dermaptera; family Anisolabididae; genus Euborellia; species Euborellia annulipes. The sequence continues at coordinate 10,844 of JAKCPI010011932.1, read as the reverse complement.
AAATCTATATTTGTGTTTTAGGTATTTTAGATTCAAAGAGTTAATTAAATAGGAAATAAGAGTGAAGTATAAATAAGGATTCATTAACTCCTGAACCAGGAAATTCACTCAGGCATATATTAAGTTAATGGAAAGCAATCCGGATGGAGGTGGATGCTGGCAACTTAGCCTGGTAGCTACTATTTGCAAAATTTCATCAAGTTGTAAAGTAAACAAAATAAGTCATAAAAACTTTATGATATAAAGAAGGAAGAAGTCAGAAGAAAAAACTATTTATTTATCATTAGTATTTATAATGATAAAATATTGAAGTTTTTTGTAAATATCTGTTATTTTTATCTCTGCCTCTTCCTTATGTAATTAAATTTTTAATCCATTTCTTTTGAGTTAACCTGAGTATATTGTAAATAAGATTATATAGGCTACTATAAAATTCAATTAAGGTACCTTTGAGATACCAGAAGTTTTATGGTTAATAAATATAAATATGAGATTTGTAAGTCTAGTTGTTGAAGCTTCCCGCCTCTGAATTAGTTCTGTTAGTTTAAAAAGGGAGGCTGGGAACAGCAAGTGGAACTGAAGTTAAAAAGTGCAATGAACAATACCTTTCAACAACTAACTATGCGTCTGGGACATCACTTGCTGTTCCAGTCGCATAGTTAGTTGTTGAAAGGTCTTGTTCATTGCACTTTTTAAAACGATGCAAATTTGTACTGACATGTTTATGCATGAGAATAATATACAATACCACACCACCTGTACTTATTTTGACAATTCTGCTTGCCCTGAAGATGAGTGCGACTACCGCTCGAAACGTCGGCGACAGAACATAACGTTTTTTATTTTACCTGGCTGCTGTGTCCCGGGAAGGCCCCCGTCCTCTCCTAATTTAAATATCTACAGCCATCAAACTCAACAATTTATTAAAAAATTTATTTAATTTGAATGAGGAAGTTTCGTCTGTAAATTAATGCCTGTTTGGAATCTAAAAAAAGTATAGTTTCTCATAATGTTTCATATGAAAATTGGTACTGCATTAGGAGTGTGGGTCTATAATTTTTTATTTTTTTATTTAATTAAAAGAAGGTTAACTATTATTGTATTTTTTTTTCCTAAGATTTGAGAATAACTATAGAAGCCATTGTCTCTATTCTTTCTCGAAGGAGTCAAGTGTCTTTAAGTTAACCTTTTCGGCAGCTGCCGCACTTCGGGAACTCAAAACATCTCACCCTAGGGGGAACTAAAATAAATATCGGAAAATCGACCCACACAAAGTGAAGAGAAAAATACAATATCTATTATATAAATTTAATAAAATTATATATAAAAGTTAGATCCGATAGGTATAACTGAATTGCAAGTCGGCTAGGTTAATAAAGTAAATATAATAAAAAAGTTGGTTTTTGAGCCTAAAAAATTTTTTAATAAAGTTGGGGGGGGGGGTAATTAGTATATTATAGACCAACTAAAACTCAATACAGTATTAAAGATTAGCAATTTTGGACTACAAAATTGTAGAGCATTAAATATACTAAAATTTAGTACACCATTAAATGAATTTGTAGACCCAATATTAACCGAAATAAGGCGGGTCAAAGTTATTTTTTTATATGCCTAGAAGTCTACTATCGAAAAATAGATTGTACTAATTTGTTCTTTATCATTATCAATAAATCATTTTATCTGCAATTCCTTGCAAACTCTAGACATTTTAAATAAGTCTTCTTAATATATTGCCTTAATCTTAATTAAGTAATCTAATTATAAAGTATTATCAATTTAAAAAGGAAATATTTTTTTTCAACTCTGCTAAAGGGTAAAGTACATTTATAATAATATTTTCTTGTTCACGAGAAAAATTCTTCATTTTTTTTTATTTTTGATATCACGATTCAAATAAATTTTATTAAAAGGAAAAAACGCTTAAACGGAAGTTTGTAAAATTTAAATTCATACACGTTAGAAACAAATAAAAAAAAAGCTAAGTAATAGTTTGGAGTAAGTTATCTTTATTTTTATTGCAATTTTTTTGCCAAGATATAGGCTATAATAAAAACAAAAGGAGCACAGCAAGTGTCATATTAAATTAAAAGGAAAAAAAAAGATTCTTCCATCTAATTAAGTGGAATGTAAAGGCAATTTATATAGACTGTTTTAGAAAAGACCCCTTTGTTCTGGAGCAATGAATTCGTCCCCTGTGTCTGCTGTTGTTCCTTCCTTTTTGTTCCTTATCTATCCTACCAAATCCCAACCAAGATTATATTCGTATCTCTTTCAATCTGTGCCATTTCCCAGTCAAATCAAATGACAAACTACATCGACAATAAAATATCTAACTGGCTTTATAGATCAATTTAAGATTCAAAATAATTATCATCTTAATTCTCATTTGGCAGCGAATCAATAAAAATACCTGCTTTAAATTGTTTAATGGGGAACTCGATAAAAGAACATTTCTCTATTAAAACCTTCTTAATTAATATTTTCTTAAAAAATGCGTATAAGCGGAATTCTGTTAATTGGGAAAAAAATTATAAAAAAAAATCATTAAAATTTCAAACCTGAAAAAATATAGACTAAACACCATATAGTAAATATTTTTTTAAACATTTTAAGAAGCAAATTCAAAATAGGTCAAGGGTTCTGAACCCTTTTGAGGCGACAAAATTTATTTCAATTGAATTGGATACCAATCAATTGAAATAAATAGGGCCGGGTCTAATGGCCTCCGATACCAAAATAAGAATATTGGTAAAATTATTAGATGACAATCTCCGAGATTTAAGAGATGCTAAGGACCTCCATCTTGTTTAATCCGGCACTGAATTTTCTATCTTTTATCTTGATCTTATCCCTAAGCGGGGTGGGAAAGAGACCGAGAGAAAAACAAGCCGACTCACGGAAAAAAAGGCTGACTTAAAGGAAAGGAAGAAATGCCAGTCTTAGCTTGGATAACTCGTGGTTGCGATCCACGTACTCACTAAACATGAGCCCCTGAGTGGTTAACCCGGCACTGAATCTAGCCCATTTATTCAATGGTTCTCTCTGAGTTTAAATAATAATATACATCTCTACTTTCTGCCTTTTTTTAAAATTTATAATATAAAAAAAAAATTTTAGGGGAAAAAAAAAAAAAAAAAATTTAAGAGAAAAACTTTGGGGTTAAACGAATGTTAAAGCCCCGAGACGCGCACCTTAACTCAAGATTTACAAAGTGAGGAAGATTTGGAAAATTTAGTAATCGATAATAATAATAATATTGAAAAAAATTGACTTTTTTCGAGATCTTTATTTGCTTTACAAACAGTACACGATCGGCAAAACTGCTGTTAGGCAGTTCATGAACTGCCTAAAAAATTTAGACATTTCATTTAATTCTCGAGCATTACACGATCTGTCTAAGGCCCAATTGCATTTCATGAACTGTCTAAAATTTTTAGCCAGATCATGTAACTGTTTGACCATTACACGATCTGGCTGCAGTTCATGAAATGTCTAATTTCACGATCTGTCTACGACATATCTAAGCCGTAAAGCGAGGTATGGGTGTAATATTAAACAAAACTTTTTCTTTTTCAAAACCTATCAACAATTATTTCAAACTACAGTAAATAGTGGAGTTAATTTTATATTCTAAATATAATTTTTAAAGAATTTATAAGTTTTATGCTTGCAACTTCCTAAATGCCCTCGGGGCTTGGTGTAGAGGTTAGCGTGCTAACCTCGTATACGTATACCAAACGTCGCGGGTTCGGACCCCAGGCAGTCCGATGATTTTATTTAAGCCATTTGGATACCAAATGGCTTAAATAAAATCCTGGATCCCCAATAGATATTTTCATGAAATAACGGTTATCGTCAAGTCTTATATGGCCTGAGTTGCCGAAAAAGACTGTGTGAATGTGAGTGTGAATGAGAAAAAAAAAAGTGTGAATTTTTTAAAAAAGAAAAAACTTCCTAAATATGCATGTCTTGATTTTGTAATTGTAGAATTCTAAAACTATTCTAAAGAGTTCTTCTGAACAACAAACTAAGCAAATAAAAAGTTAGAAATCCTCTAGAAGCATTTTAGAATTAGATAAGAATAATATATAATTACAAGGTTAACTTTTGTCCTCAAATTAATTTAGACCAGAACCACCTGGCTCAAAAATTTTAAAATTAAACAATAAACTAATCAAACAGAAAACTTAGGGGTGGCGCAGTATTTAATCATAAATGCAGGCCTACATAATATTTTTTTTAAGATAAATTTATATTCTCTTGTAGTTTACTATAAATAATTTCCATCAATTGTTCCCTTAAAAATCAATATATTCAGATTAATATATTTATACATCTAGCATACTGGATAGATATATAAACTTTTGAAAACGACTAATGAACTGCAAATATTTATTTAACTCACCTCTACAGTCAAAAAGTTTAAATGAAAAAAAAGTTTTTTGTATTTTTAAATGTTTAATTACTACAATTAGAATATATAAATTTCCATCACGTTCTGCTTAAAATAATTATACAGAAAGGGCAGGCAGCGAGTTTTTTAGTTAGAAACGATTTTGTTTTTTTTTTTATCTTATCGTTCATCTTAGCAACGCTAAGCAACTTCAGATGTTGAAAGAGAAATAAAAAAGTTATTCAGTAGACCTACTTGAATTGACAATTTAAAAGAAAAATTTTAAAGTAGAAATTCAAGCCGAGGCAGACAATATGACGTTGAAATATATTTTTTTTTTATTGTGCCTGAAAGTTTTTATCAATTCGATATTTATTTAGGAGGGTTTTGCACAAATGTATACTGAATATATTTATATAATGTTGATGCAAAGGTTTTTAACAGAGAGCAAGTTTTTAAATAAATTAATGATACACCGACCTAAATTAAATTTAGCGAATTTAGTCAATAAACTAACAAAATAAAACAAATGATTAAATTTAAATTAGAAAATTACAATAAAATCACTTTATTATAAAAAATCTGGTGTGACTGGTCGCACACCACACAACTGTTAATATTTCACTTAACACTCTCCTGGTATAACCCCTATTTCGCTCGACTACAACACATTTCGCAATCCTGGTGACGCTAATAGCCCTGTATTGATTAATATAAGAGAAATAAATCAGAATTGTCTCAGATGCGTAGGAACAAAAAAAATATCTTTTGTTCTTAAAAAAAAAAATTTTTTTTGCCTAAGTCAGAAGTATTCTTGTGATTGAAATAATAAAAATAATAAAAACAATACAAATATAATTAGTCTTTGATTAGAGATTTTTCTTTTTCCAAATGGGACTTAAAGGAGTGAAAAATTACAGAGTAGCACCTTCTGTTTGAACATAGACAGCAGCTTGATAGAATTACGAAGTGTTCTTTTTTCGAAACGTTTTTCTTTAAATAAATGAGTTCAATTTGAACTTGTTTTTTTTTTCTATTTCCTGGCTGGCTGTTAACATTGATCGAACATAAGGAGAAAACAGGAGGCGAGGCTGGAGTTGTAATATCCACAAGGGCGTTGACCAGACAGACAGCAATGGGAGAGATATTTGAAGATATCATTATGATGTATTTATTAATCGTTGTTTATGGTTTGCCCTCCTTTATCCTATATTATAATCCAGGTATCGATTCCCAGAATAGAAATACAAGTTATCAATATAATAAAAATATTATTCTAGTGCATAAAATATATATTATTATTCATATTTTTTTAATACAGGATGAGGATTAGAATAAAAAAAAATCTAAACAAAGAAAAATTAAATTTCATATTATATTCATTATAATTTTATGATTATCAATAAAAATGTTATTAAAGAATTCAAATATCATATTTTATAACATTCTTGGATCCCTCGGGCTTGGTGTAGTTGGTAGCGTGCCTACTTCTATACCGAACTTCGCGAGTTCAGACCCCAGGCAGTTTGATGATTTTATTTAAGCCATTTGGATACCAAATGGCTTAAATAGAAATGCCCGGACCCCCAATAGATATATTCTCATTAATAACGGTTATCGTAAAAGTCTTATATGGCCTAAGTTGCTGAAAAGACTGTGAATATGTGTGTCAGTGTGAATGTGAATGAGAAAAAAGTGTGAGGTATTATATATCAATCAACGATTCGATCTGCTGTCCTGGGCTACATCACAACTGAGAATAACCATCTTTTTTGGAGTATGATAAGAATGAGAATATACGACATTACCATCTATAATACTGATTAGCCTTTCATTTTAATCACATTACTAAAATAAAAAAATATTACATTCATTGAAAAAATTCTTTATTGATTTTCATTAGAATCAACTTTTTGGAAAAGTCAGAATGTCTAAATTTTTTTTTTTTTTTTAATACAGAAGTGAAACGCATAATAAAAAAATAATGATAATAATCAATAAATAAATTTTTTAATTAAGAATTCTTAAATCCTCTAAAGAAACAGAATATTCAAAAATATCTCTCGCTTTCTTTCTTATGTTAATTTGAAATCAATTTTTCGTGACCTCGTGCCATATGGAAGAAATATCGAAAAAATTTAAATAGATTTAATAAAGATAAATAGAAAAAAACAACAATAAAATAAAAAAAAAAAAGGTTTAAGTCAGGTGTCAAACGTTAACTAAATTTTGTTGATAGGTTGATTGATGACGAATCGTCATTTTCGAATCGAAAAGAGATTCGAACACCATCATCCTCACCTTTGAATGAAAAGTTTGTCACGACATTTTTATAGAGTGGGGAAATATGATTTATTTTAGAGAATTATATTTTATATTTTTATTCTTAGCCATCATTCAAATTATACAGTAGTTGTATAAATTTACAGAACTTAAATTATAAAATATATTTAATAGCTCGACTATTGATAAGTAAATTTATCTTCTTTACTGTTTTTTAGGTGGTTTTGTAAAGAATGGATACAAGGATGAGCAAGTCTGTCAGTAGCACATTAAAATATAAGTTTGTGATTGAGAAAATAAAAAAAAACTTTTGTTTGGACAAATCCTCAAGTAATTGCACTTAGTTGCGTTTTTATTTATGAACATTAAGAACCTCAAGAAGGACTTTAATACTTCCTTTATGTATTGTGGGCCCATCTCTTAAGTTAGAAATAAGCCGGGTTTATAAAAGAGTATAGTTTGAGGCTTTTAATAGTGAATGAGCTCTCTGTGTAATATTAAATCAGCATTTAAGACGGTCCAAAAAGAAAGTATATTATATATTTATGTCCGCATGATATGGATTTTGATTTTGTAAAAAGAAAGGTAAAATTAAAAAATTTGAATTCAAGATGTCAAATTTATATATAATATTTATCTTTTGTTACCATGGCCACCATTTCTCTATCTTTCCTATGGATAACAAGAGTAAAGTGAGCCCTCGGGGCTTGGCGTAGTGGTTAGCGTGCTAGCCTCGTATGCCAAACGTCGCGGGTTCGGACCCCAGGCAGTCCGATGATTTTATTTAAGCCATTTGGATACCAAATGGCTTAAATAAAAAAAAGGAGAGAGAAAAAGTGTGAGTGTTTTTTTATAAAAAAAAAAGAGTAAAATGGCCTTCAAAGGATTTCAATGGCAAAATGAGAATATACATTTGAAAGAGCATCTATCTATTAACTTTAACAAAATAAGAGAGAAGCTGATGTACCAAATCCCAAATTGAAGAACGCTCAGATTATGATTTATTAAAAAATTTTTATCTATGCTTGTTTAAAGAGTGAAAGGTTGTCAATGTAAAAAAAAAAAAAAAAAAAAAAATTGTATATATTAAAATATTAATAACGAATTGAATTTTTTTCTTTTATTTTTTGATAAAATAATCCTTCTACTCTAAATGCAGATAAACAAAAGAACGACAAATGATTTAGATGCATACATTTTGCAACAATAAATAATCAAAAGCCATAGCATTTTAACATATTAAAAACCCGGAAATAGCTAATATGAAAAGAGAAAAAAATAAATGTCCAGGGGAAAAAGAACATATGGTGATCTTTCAAAAATATCAGAGCTATGTATATAAGTATGTAATTTTGAATTGTTTATATAATGCTTTTAACAAAGTACTTTCGGTTAAAAAAAAAAGACTGGTTTAGAAAAAAGAGGGAGATTTTATCTTGTTAAGAAGAATAAAATATAGGATCCATTTCCAGAAGATTTACTTTGAGGCAATTTAGGCAAATGCTTCTAAAATGGATTTGATGGGGTTTGTTACCAGGTAAACCTCATTTACTACTACTCTTGAATTACCTGGTAAAATAAATGAGTAGATAATTTTTTCCATATAATCAATGTATAAGCCTTTATTTTATTAAAATTATCTGTAATATTAATTACAAATGGTGGAGCCAGCCGGAGACGCCCCCTGGACCCCCTGCTGGCCTTCGGTGAGCAAATGCATCAGATTTATTCTTGCTCACTATTTGGAAATTTTAAAGTTTTAAATTTCCCTCCCTAACTCCACTTCCTGTAAATATGGCCAATCAGAGAGAGAACAGGCACATACACATAGGGACAGGAAGTCAGTGGCTAGCGCTATATACATATATATAGTAAATATTGAAATGTAGGGAGGTGGCGCTTAAAAGTATTAAAAACCTGTATGTGCACTTTATGTGAAAAAAAAAAATTGTGTGATTTTTAGTTAGAGTTGTCAGTAATCATTCTTTGGAACAGAGTTTAAATTAAGACCTGAAGTAAATTATGATCTAACCTTTTTTTTCGCCCCACCCCCACTTTTCCCCCCCCCCCCCCCCCAAAGAAGAGGGGAAAGCGTTCCATTGTGCCTTTTTGATGGCAATGATCTAATTTACTACAGGTTTGGGACTTGGATCGGAATGTACTTCAAGTGGCTTGGCCTATAGATCATAATTTCGGTTATAACACGAAAATTGAAAAAATGGCACTTAGATCAAAATTTACTGCAGGTCTTCAATTTCTCTTATCACGCGGTGCATTTTTTCTTGGCCACGGCAATCTGAGAACTCCTAACTCCATTGAAAACCTGTGTTCTTATTTGAGTTACCCTTTTTATTTTTTAATAATATATTCTTACGTTTTAATAAAAATTCTTTTTTACTTTATATAGGCCTATTGAATAAAAAAATTTATTTCTTCTTTATTATTATTTTATACGAGTACATACATATTCTCTGAGAGAAACATATTTTTCTTTGGATTATTGAAAATAAAATTTTTTTCATAGCGTGATAATAGAGATTTTTTTTCTAAGTTTTTTTTGGAATGTTTAAGAGAATCCATATTTAAAATACTAGTAGGATTTTGAATCAAGAATACCTAGGCCATAGATTCTCAAAGTGGGCGATAACGCCCCCTTGTGGGCGTTTGAGACCCTTGGGGGGGGGGAGGCAGTAGAAATTCCAAAGAAAATTAGGGTGCATTGAGATGGAGCAGAAAGAGCATAAAATTAAAATTAGAATTAGCCCACAGTTAAACAGAAAATCTAATTCTTACTATAATATTACACGCTTAAATATAATCGTGGCAATAGCTGTTTTAAATTCGCGACAGGTGGTAAGTAAAATTAAGATGAGGGGGGGGGGGCTCTAGAAAAAAATATATTCTCAAAATAATGTTGAGAAACTATAATCAAGCTATTGAGACAAAATGAAAGGAACTAGTCAAAGAGAAAGAAAAATATATTTTTCCATCCCCTACTCTCGTGGAGAAAAGTTATCTGATTAGCGTTCGTCTTTTTATTTAAGAATCAACAGGAGTTTTATGGTTAATATTATATTTCCCTAAATTATTTATTATTGAAGAAAAAATATCATTGTGAATTGTGAGGTAAGGTGTAAGAAAGACGAAGGAGAGAGGAAAATGTCCAAAAGAAGAGTTTGGAATAAGAACTTGAAAAGTCCTGGGAGATGACTTCATCCCTGTCCTCAATTTTGTTGATAAAAAAGAAAAAAAAAACTAAAAAACAAATAAAAGACAAGAGAAGGAAAAATTCTTGGCCGTTATGCGAATACAAATGTTGCTTTCGTTTCCGAAAGTCTAATAAAAGCAATGTCGACAAGCGGAGTTGAAGGCCGGCTTATTTAATGTTAGTACCGAGATCTCAGTAGCATACTATTTGTTGCAATTCTAAACGGAAAGACGTTCTCTTGTTTAGACACCTGTAGAAGTTCAAATAGGAAAAATTCAAATCGTAAAAGTGTAGGGAATTTGAATGAGAGGGGCGGGAAAGAAAACAATGAATGAAGTTGGCTTACTTCTTTTAGAGAATCTTTTTTCATGTAAATAAATTTAAAAGAGTTAGGGAATTTATTTTTATGTACTTTCCAAAACTCTAAAATTATCTTGATATACTATACACAAAATTTTTATAAACTATTTTGATGGACTAAAAAAGTGGTTTTCGCGATATGGTCTGTCTGTCTGTGTGTCCGTGTGTCTGTGAACAAAACCAAAATCTGTTTATATTTAAGTTTGGTACCCCACGGGACGTGACACGAAGCTTTTAAACAAAATCGGCAAAAAACTAAGAGTTCTAGTACTTTACTGATGCACTTTTTCAGTTTTTTTTTTTGGGCCCCAACCCGGGCGGGGGGGCGGCGGGGGGGGGGGGGCCCGCCCGGTTTATATAATTTCTTATTTTTTTTTTTGATTTTTCTCAAAATTTGCTCCAACGATTTTAATTAAAATTTAAAAATCAAAATATAAAATATTTTTTCTACCTTTCTAAATTTTACAACTTGAATTAGCGCCCTCGGGCTTGGTGTGAGTGGTTAGAGTGCTGGCCTTGTATACTAAGATTTGCGAGGATCCCAGACAGTCCGATGATTTTTATTTATTTATTTATTTATTCAAACATGTACATAGG
>JAKCPI010011931.1:0-21182 GCA_023213315.1 Euborellia annulipes | reverse complement strand
ACTTATGGGCATAGTGAAAGATTTTTTGTAAAAAAATCGAAAATCGATTAAAATCGATTTTTTAAGGCAAAAATCGATTTTTTTAAAAATCGATTATTTGGTTTCGATTTTAAAAATCGAAAATCGAAAATCGATTCAGCCTCCGAATCTACCAACCCTACTCTGAATCTGAGTGAATACATTTAATTTGATTTAATTAAATATATCATAGGGTCGAACTTTTATTTAGCACTAAAAATTTGAATTTTTGCTAGTAGCCTGCTTCAAAGTGTGAACAGATTATAATTAAAAATCTTTTTTATTTGAATTTTTTGATTTATTAATGTATATACATTTGCATTTATCATTTTATATTTTTATAATGATACGACCACATGTGACGGACGCGAACAAGGCTCGTAGAGTGAGGGACAATATTAAGTCCCACCCATGCGTTTTCTACATGTGATTATTTCATTGTTTTAAGAAAAAATTATATATTTTTTAATGGAAACTTTCATGGTTCAAACCTAAAAAACTTCCAATAAATATTTTCATTTTCTTTTATAAAAACAATGAAATAATCACAAGTAGATAACGAATCGGTGGGACTCTAATATTGTCCCTCACTGTACATTTGTCCGCTAGAGTAGGCTCTGATGCGAGTAGACAGGTGCCCAAAGAAAGTCGTAAAATAATGTCCGCAAAACTCCGGAAAACAAAAGCCCAAAAAACCGATATCTAACAGACGATGGAAGCTAGAGGACTCGAAATTGTAGACTGGCAAAGACAGAGCCTTTTGGAAGTTAAGATGCGTAAAGTCATAAAAGGCGTAGAACATATATAACTGGTATATGTAATAATATAAGCCGGAGTGAAAAGTTGCTGTTGATGTTACGGGATGGAAGAGAGCAAGCACGGGTGCAGCAAATAAAGAGAGTCTTTGGATGCCAAATGCCGAAAGGAGACGTTTCTGACAAAATTGATGTGTCCATCATCAGTCTTTGTAGGCTTATAATCTAATTAGGCACAAAGTGCACAAAGTTGTCATTGTTGTGCACTTTGTGCCTAATTAGATTATAAGCCTACAAGGACTGGACGAATAAAATTTTGTCCGAAACGTCTCCTTTTCGGCATTTGGCATCCAAAGGCTCTCTTTATTTGCTGCACCCGTACTTGCTTTCTTCCATCCCTATATAATAATATTATTATTTTTGTCAATATTTTGTTAAATATTTCCATCGTAAAATTGTATACAACCAATTTTTTGAAAAGTATTTCTTAGTTAACAAACTGACAAAACCATTGCATTTTCATTAAAAAAAATGTAGTCCAGATTTTAATGGAGATTTGTGGTGTTTCTTAAATCAACTCAGACTTGTCTCTGTCTTATGAGTTTGCATATACTTGCTAGTGATTGATAATGGCATTATTTAATTAAAGATAAAACGTTTTTCTCATTAGGTGTTTTACTAGTGATGAGAAGTGGCTGTAGACTTTGAATTGGGTATAGGAGACTTTGCAACCAAGGGAATTAAATAAACAACTTATTTAATTATTAACCGTCGACGTTTCGGTCGCAAGTCGCGACCTTCCTCAGGACGATTAATTGTTAGTATAGTCAACCTTGTATACTAACAATTAATCGTCCTGAGGAAGGTCGCGACTTGCGACCGAAACGTCGACGATTAATAATTAAATAAGTTGTTTATTTAATTTCCTTGGCTGCAAAGTCTCCTATACCCAATTTAGGTGTTTTATCTCAATAGAGGCTACCCCTTTCGTTTGAATTTCTCTTTTTTCACACAATACTGAACTACAAACAGCCACCTATCTCATCTTAAAGAATTATAATTTTGTCTTTGTTTAAAAAATAAAAATTAAACAGTTATATGTATATAAATAAGCAAAGGAACTTATTTTAAAATCTATTCTGTTAATTGATGGAAAACAGAAACGTTTTACTTATAATTTTGTTGAAGCCCCATTTGGGCGAGAGGTGAGCAGAGTTCCCGAGTAATAGGAGGAGGGTTTTAAAGTGGCTCATTAATGTTAATGACTTTTACAATTACTGACCGAGATTTAATGAGCAAAATCCATATCTATAATGTGTTTTATTTTCTGATTTATTACTCCAAATTAAGTTTGATGATCGGTTTTCATTTGATTTCCGGGGAGAGAAAGAGAGAGGTTGTAATAAAAGTGTAAGTAATGATAGAGAGGGAATTGTTGTTATCTGAGTTTAATCACACGTTAGATTGATTATACTACAGCCCTCAAAACATTCCCATGTTTTGAAGGACATTGTAATTTTTTTTACTTTTATCTTTTAAAATAGACTATTCTATTGTTTGTTAACTGATTCACACCTAATTCTGATAATTATTTTTAAGGGGTGATTCTCGAAAAACCGTTATTAGCCGATTCAGAAGATGGTTACTCTAGGCAGCAAGAGATGGCATTAGTTCTGCCCATAGGGAAACAAGCATTTTAGTCCATTTCATTTGAAAGGTTTCAGCAAATTAATTAAAGGCAAAAAATTAATTATTCTTTAACACAATGATTACTAATTTAATTATTTATAAGATATAGACAGCATTTTTTTAAAATATCTGTGATTAATCTAAAAAAAATCAAAAAAGGGACTTCTATAAGTTGTAAATATTTTAAAAAGCTTTAATTATAAAAAAAAAACTTGAGTTCGATAGCTTCAAAATTGTGACCGGTGGAACCTCTCAAAATCGGCGCTTCGCGACGCGCACCTTAAAAAGACGTTATTTTTGTTTACTTTTAGCTAATAACTAAATGTCTTTAACGTTTTATTAAGCGCCTCCCTTCCCATTGCAACCTTTTAACTCCCCAGTTTCATATTATATTGCAATTCAAGGGATTAGACAAACAGAATATTTTTTTTACTCCTTTAATGTTGAAGCCCACGCAGTGCTCTCTCTCCACACAACTACACTTTAATTTTTATTTATTTAGACAAATGTCCTCCAATTTCTCAAGGAGTGAACCAGCCATGTCCCACACAACATTGGAACAAGTACTCCACTGTGTTCTTCTCAAAATATTATCAAACGCATTATATATTCCCCCCAAGTTCTTTTGAACCAACATCTTGCCTATCTAAATAACACAAACACTCTAAAAGAACTGATTTTCTCTATTTTAGATAAAATTTTTGCATATATTAACTAATTACGAACAGTTCATCTCAAATTTTGTCGAAGAAGTAATCACAAATATGAATATAGCATCTGAAAATGTCCATTATTTATATAGGAAATATTTTCATAAAATTTATACTCCACAATTATCATGAATTATAAAATTTTTATGCTTTCTATCATTTAGATCCAGTCCTCAATGAGGAAGACAAATAGCAGTGTAGCCGAAACCGCAATGGTCTGAGATCTGGAAATTAATTAAAAAATAAAAAATATATAAAAATTTTTATTTATATATTTTATTGGACTGATAGGATCTAGTATCCATTCAACTTAAGTCAAAAAGGCCACAATATTCAATTAAAATTTAAAAAATTAATTTTGTTACTAATTGTTATACACTCATGGGCGTTACTATGGAATTTGGCTGGGGCCATCGGATCAGCCATCCTCCGGAGGATCTGGAAGGCCCCATCCCATATTGACTCAATTTTTCTTAGGGCGGGGAGGTCGGAACCCCCCTAGTTACGCCCATGTATACACTATTATTGAAATTGTAAAATATACAACTTTACAAAAAAAAAAAAATTTAATTAAAAAATACTTTGTAAACAATTAATTTCTTAAGGTATAAAAACGAAACGAAATATTTTTCTCAAATGTTTTTAAAGACCAACTATAACACTAACCTATAACTAAGTTAGCTAAATTTTTAACCTTTATATAAGATGTCAAAAAATTTATTAAATTGATGAAGTAGGCCAGTAAGCAGTTTCAGATGCATACTGTATATTATTAGGAGATTTTTTAATTATATTCCACCTTTTTGTATTAAATATTTATTAAAATATATAAATAAAATATATATATATATATATATATGTTCTTGAAGGTTTCCGCGACCGGATGTATGAGAAAACTTGTCTTCGCATATATATATATATATATATATATATATATATATCACTGTAACAGTTATATCTTAAGAGATTTTATTTTATTAATAATCCAGATATTTTATCATAAAGGTTTTTCCTAAACTCGATTTTTAAATAAATAAAAAGGCAGTCTTATAATAATATCTTATTAATATTCCTTAGATATTTTTAATGCGTGCTTTGAAGACATAAATGGAAATGATGTAAATACTAAGGGAATAAAGAAGAGAGGAATTTGGGAATTGAGAACTCAGAGGTGTTTTATTAAAGGGCATCAAACAAGCAGCCCTTTGGGGACACCCAAAAAGATATGGAGGGTTTCTTGATGCTATTCATTCAACGGTTAATAGCTTTAGTAATTTTAAGAAAAAAAAAGGAATGGTGTGAAAACATTTCATGATCAAATATTTGACTTTCTCCTCTGGTTTTTAATAAGAATAAAGAACTCTACTTCAAAACATGGTCAAGGCTATTTTATCCAAGGGAAGGGATTGTTACAATTTTTAGTTCAACAAGTTTACAAAAGCTGGGCTCTTAATGATTCTCTACAAAGCGTACGATGGGAAAATAAATCATGCCGAAACGTTTCGAAAAAAGTAAGAGGCTCAACTTCTGTCTAAATCCACCTTTCATCAATTTTTATTAATCTATTTTGTTACTAGTCGAAGAGCCAAAGACAAGCTTGTTTCATAATATATAGATCAAAGATAGAGGCGGTGCAGGCTGTGATTTTAAACATAAATGCAGGCCACAATGCAATTTTTTTTTAAATGCTCTAACACTTATCCTGATCCAAGATTGGATAGTGGTAAATCAATTTGTCTAAAAAATATTATCTCTAAATCCTATATTTATTGCGGATTAATCTACATGTTCAGGTGTTTATTCAAAGCTTTGAGAATATCTAAAATTTTCAAAAAATAGTTTCGTAATCTTTTCTTTGAAATTATATTAGAATGCAGTGACCATCCCCCCCCCCCCTTCAAAACCTTAAAAAAAAAAAATATTACTCAGGGAGATAAATTAATTTTAATTTATTATTTTATTTTATACAGTAGTTTTTTTTTTTGTTTTTTTTTAATAAATAGTATCTCAGTCAACAATTAATGACACTAGAGCGCTCTAGCGGCAAACACATGCAACCAGTCCACCTTGCTGCCTTTCATCTCTTTTTTCTTTAGTTTGCATTTGCCATTTTCTTATTGCGTTTGGCTAATAAAATTTTTGACGTTTGTGCTGTTTAAAAATAGTGAAATTTTAATAGTGTGTTGAATCTTTTAGTTTGAAAATGTGCCAAATATGAAGATCTTTCTTCTGGAGCGATTCATTTTCATCATAGGTAAATGAAAATTAATTATTTCCCTTTTTAAAAAGTCAAGCTCCTCATTCGGCCATCTTTTAAAAAAAAAAATTCTTTTATTAGAATTATTTTTTTTTTCGATAGATAGTCACAACGACAAAGTCCAACATATATCTTATTTTAAAATAAATTTATTTATTAATAATAAGTAACAACGAGAAATTATTTGTGTGATTTTATTATCTATGCCTGAATCTCACTAAACAACTTACAGTCGAGGCAAAAATGTTATAAAATAAGTCTAGTAACCATATTAGAAAAAAATAGAGGTATCCCTTCACTTTACATAAGTCCCGTCCTATGGCAATTAATTTCAATAACTATTCACAGAGAGACAAAATGCCCTCTGATCATGGGCGTAACTAGAGAATTTGGCTAGGGGGAGGGGGGGGGGCATGGGACCAGCTTCCTCCGGTGGGCCTGGAAAGCCCCATATTTTCTCAATTTTTCTTGAGGCAAGGAGATTTCTGGGGGGCTACGAGCCTTCGGGGGGGGCAGCCCCCCCCCCCCTAGTTACGCCAATGCCTCTGATACTGAGAACCAGTTAAAAAAAAGTTTATTTAGGAAAATATTTTAATTAAATATTTATATTCACTATAATATATTTGTATTTAATATACTTCAATTCGGACTTTTCTAGTCATAGATATATTTAACAAGACTATGTTTTTTGTTGGCGGGCTTGTGGCCCGGGTCGCTTTGCCCGCCAGCAAAAGACATACAGTCTTGTTAAAAATATTTTAAGTTTAGTTACAAGGCAGAGGAGGGGAATGCAATTGGAGAAGTAGTATCGTTCTCACTCTCCCCCCACTTATCCTCTTCGAATTAATTTACTATTTAGGTCTATCTAGCGCTTTTGTACGATCCGGCGCTTGCTTTCTCCCTCCCCCCGCACTCTCCGATAAAATAGTATTTCTATGTCCTCGGGGCTTGGTGTAGTGGTTAGCGTGCTAACCTCGTATACCAAAAGTCGCGGGTTCGGACCCCACACAGTCCGATGATTTTATTTAAGCCATTTGGATACCAAATGGAAGAAGGTAGGCACGCTACCAATTACACCAAGCCCGGGGCTAGGCATTCTTTACATCGTTTATCTATAATATAAAATAAGCCTTTTGATAATTGACTGATTGACTAACTCATCAGCCTAAACCCCTTGAACACATTTGATTACATTTAGATTTGAATATTTATTTATTTATTTTTTTTTTTGTCAAATTTTTGCAAAGTTGCCGCGGCGGGGGACCAATATTTTTTTTTCTTGAATAGAGGGTAGGCAAATTTGGGCGCTCGGCTTAGTCCGACCCCTTTATTTTAAAATTATTTATTAATAAAAAAAAAAAAAAAAAAAAAAAACTTCCCACTTATTACTTTTTTTTTCTATAAAGATTCTTTTTTTGTTTTTTTTTTACTTTTTTTACAAGGCTTTTTTTTATTCAACTGCTGAGGTTTTATTTAATCGAATGAATTGAGGGTAAAACAAGCTGAACTAATGAAAAACATCTATGTCCAAGTGGGATTTGAAGCCATTTGACGTCGATTATTCGGCCGATACACCTAAAGAGGAGAGAATGGGCGAAAATGCAAAGCAAAAAAAAAAAAATAAAATTTGTATAGGCCTGCTACGTGATATAAGAATTATTTAGGCATTTACGGTGGACTTAAAAGTTCAGCTTTTTTTAAATTGATGGAAAAAATGTATCTCTCTTTCCAGTAGTAGGCCTATATTAATAATTACAATATTTTAAATCATTATTTTTTTTGCTTTCTGGAAATTTGAAAATTTCCAAACAGTGAAATAATAAATTTGATGCATTTTCTCAGCCAAGGGGAGCAAATGGGTCCAGGGGGCGTAGTCCTCTGGTCAGTGGTAAAGCCCGCTGAAGGGGGAAAGTATTGGATGTCAAAAATTCTTTATCGACATATTGATGGATATACACGTTTTGAGGTCCCCTAAGTCCAAAAAAGTAGGTCCCGCAAAATGGTGTGTCTGGGAACAAAATATCTCGAGAACGAATAGAGCTAGAAGGTTCAATCTATATATATATCTAGGTTAGGTAGCCCATGGGAAGTTACCCGAAATTTTTGAACAAAATTGTACAAAAAGTACTAGTACTTTACTGATATACTTTTCCAGTTTATTTTTGAAATACTCAAAATACTCGATATTGATTAAAATTAAAAAAATAATTATTTTTTAGATGCCGAATGGAAAGATTAATTCACTAGCTAGAAACGAAAGCTGGAGGAGGAGTTAGAGATAGAAAATAATGTAACTTCACCAGGTGCCGGTAGACTACGGCCAAAGACCAGAGCATACAAATATGGTCTATAATGAAAAACTCTCATAATAATAATAATAATGTTCTTCCTCTTAGGGAGCGTACAAGTATTACGTAACGCAATTTGGGGGGAGAGGGGGTCTCGTAAATCGTTACCATGCGTTACAAGAGGGGGGAGGGGGGTTGAACAACGCGTTACCTAACTGGTATTTTAGCGACTTTCCGATACATAATTGTGACTTTTAGATAAAAATGGCCACTTGAGCTTTACGTAACGTCTAGGGGGGGGGGTCCAGAAAAATGTTACGGCGCGTTACATGGGGGAGGGGGGTTCAAAAATCTTCAAAAATTGCGTTATGTAATACTTGTACGCTCCCTTATGATAGAAACAGCAAAAGTTAATATTTTAGTAGTCAATAGCTTGAAGGTTTACCTTATTTGAACCCTGTTATTCAATGGTGTGTCAAAGACCAAATATCGAGTTTTGAGAAAATCAACATTAAAGTTTTTCTGATTTAAATTGTTTTTATTAGATTATATATCATTCTTTTTGTCAATTGTGCAAGTAAATACTGTAATTATGGCAGATATTCATAAATTATCTCTAAAAATATGACTAATTTAGAGAAAAAAAATAAAATATAAAAAATTATTTTTACAAAATTCTCTATGTGCGATATATATTTGTAAAAAAATGCTTCAAAGTCCCTTGACCCATGATTGAAAAATTCTCTAAGTCCAATTATATTTGCAAAAATGCTTCAAAGTCTCTTCAAAAATTAAAATGGAGATATTATTAAAGGTTATATTTAATACTATATATATATATATATATATAGTTCATAGAAAAAGATAGAAAACATTATGGAATTAGGCTAAAAGAAAGTAAAAAATGAATTATAATATAACTATTGATAATTTTTGTAGGTTATGAAATACTTGTATTAAATTTCAACAAATGGAATATAGTAATAGTGTATTGAATATATAAATTTGAAATAAATAAAATTAATATTTTCTTGAGTTTATATTAAATAGGCTACCTCTAAACAATAGCGATGCCGGTGTTCATAATTGAAAATACTTAGGGCATAAACGCAACAATATATCTCAAGCGTATAGTTGTTTACGATGTCTTGCACTTGACGCATAAATGAAAAATTGTTCTTTTCAAATTAAGTATTACGAAACAACATGTTAAGTACATAAATCATTATTGAAAAATGTAAAATCCTGCATTGAAATATTGTAAAAATAATTTTATGCTTTTACATTAAAAATAAATTTTTTTAGGACATATTTCATAAAAAATACTATTAATTAAAGCATTTGAAACAATATTCCATGCTTAACTCAATTTTGAATTTTTTGGTCTTTGACACACCATTGAATAACAGGGTTCATTTATTATTCAGATCTTCGGAATTTTTTAAATAAATAATATATAATATTCATTTTAGGAAAATTTTATTGAGGTCTGGCAAATTTTGTGTATTTGGGAAAAAATTTTTTGTAAAATAATATCGATGAATTTGATGTGAGTTTTACAAGTAATTTTTATGTATTTTAGGCCTGATGATGGTTTTTTGAGAAACCAGATTTTTTGGATTCTGGAATCCAATTTTAAATTAATCACCAGTGAGCCAGAGAGCCAACTTCTCTGCCTCTACTCCAAAGCTCAGTAGTCTACAAAAATTCTGACCATCCAAAATTTAATTTCCATATTTTTGGTTATATTCATTTTTTAACAAAAGCAAAAAAAAAAAAAAATCCTTTTTTTCCCAAAACCAAAGACATAATCACGAGATATAACGAAATTATCTTCAAATGAACAGAACGAGAGAGAGGCATGCATCTGACGGAGAGTATATGTGTGTATTGCTGGTTTTCCCCTGACCATCCAATTAACCAATATAACATTATACAATGTTTCGAATAATTACTCTACATAGCATACGACGACATGACCTTTGACCCTTAGGCAACAAGCTCATCCCCCCTATCCTCGCTAAAACTCCATTAGAATGGAGTTTCGTCTCTTTCCTCTTGGTTAAATATTATATATCACATCTTTTAATGAGTTTACGATAAAATGATGTTTATTTTGAATTGGGCGAACAATGTCATTACATTATATATTATGTTACATAATTATTAATTAATATTAACAACAATATATAATGTAATTTAGGATTCTTAAAAGCTTTTGACTCTTTTAGAATCAGATGTCAGAGGTGTTAATAACGCAATATTTTTTGATCGATCTCTCTTAATATAGTAATAAAATACTCAATTTGAAATTCATGCTATTTCCGATATGAATGAACAAGAACAAGGGGCGTAAAATTTCCAAAAAGAGGCAAAAGGTCGTCCCTGAAAAAAGATAAGAAAAAATCTGGTGTGACTTAGCGGGAAGCACACAATTCGGTAATCTAAAGTTTTGTACTGTGCTTTCACACCAGATTTTTTTATGACGAGATATATTTAGTTCACAATAGCTTAATTTAAATATAAAATTTCATCCTCATGAATGTTTTAGCCTATTAAAACTAATAAACCTAATATATAAGTTTACATTCATTGTCATTAATGAATATTTTTTATTTTATATTTGTTATTTAATCATTTTAGTCTTTTTGTCATCTTAGGCCATATATACTTAAAAACGATATACACACCACATTTATTTATATCATTTGTTAACCAAATATTCTTCGGACTACCTGAACGCAAGTCCCTTGGCTTTAAAATTATCAGTATTGACATCTGTCAACACCTCTAACCTCTCGTCCAGAGGGATGGCGGCGAGTGGAGGGGGAGTAAAATGAATACTTACATATAAAGTTTGAAAGACTAAAAATATTAAATTTTTAATCTAAAGTATATTGTCAACGGATTATTTTTAATTAATTTATTCTTAAAGGATACAACAGAAATTTAATAATATCAATAAATCAAAAATAGCCATCTGGATACCAGATGGCTTAAATAAAAATGCCTGGACCCTAATATATATAAATTCATAAATAACGGTTATCGTTAATGTCTTATATGGCCTGAGCTGCCGAAAAGACAGTGTGAATGTGTGTGTGAGTGTGAGTGTGAATGAGAAAAAAGTGTGAATGTTTAAAAAAAAAAAAAAAAAAAAAAAAAAATCAAAAATAAAGAAAAATAATTATATATTCTAATTTTATTATAGTTTTTTTTTAAATTGCAGGGAGAAAAATCGATTACCCTTTATACAGACCTGCGAAACGGCTGCCTATACTCAAGGCGCTCTTTCACTTGACTGGATCTCGGGCTCTTGGGAAAATTTTGGCCATCCACTTCGATAGCAATTTACTCTTTCATTATTTTCTTATTCCTTTTCATGTAATTATGTTATTAGGTTAATTTTATACTAATACAATCCCCCCTCTCCCGCAATCGAGAGGCGTTGACAAATGTCAATATTGATAATCTTAAAGCCACGGCGTGCGGGTTCAGTTTGCTTAGAAGTTGCAGCTATTCTTGGGTATGTGGATACCGCTGAATCTTGATTTTGATGTTTGTTTATAATTTCGTTAATAATTAACTGATTTGCAAGAATGAATGCTTTTTGGGAATTTTTTTTTTTTTTTAAACATTCACACTTTTTTTTACTTTCTCTTACCTCTATATATATGTTAATATATATAGAGAGAGAAAGTATTGGTTTCATGTCAAAAATTCGATGTCGAGATTTTGATGGATATACACGTTTTGAGGTCCCCTGAATCCAAAAAAGTGGTTTTCGCGACATGGTCTGTCTGTCTGTCTGTGTGTCTGTGTGTCTGTCTGTGAACAAAATATCTCAAGAACGAGAAGAGCTAGGAAGTTGAAATTTTATATTTAAGTTAGGCACCCCCATGGGACGTGACACGAAGCTTTTGAACAAAATCGACCAAAGAGTACTAGTACTTTACTGATGCACTTTTTCAGTTTTTTTCGATTTTCTCAAAATTTGCTCCAACGATTTTTTTTAAAATTCAAAAATCAATTATTTTTTAGATTCTCTATAAAATGTATATTCTCATTTTGTGATTGAAATCTTCTGAAGACCACTTTACTCTTGTACTCCATAGAAAAGATAGGAAAAATAGTTGCCATGGTAACAACATATAAATATTTTGCCATACTTATAAATTTTACATCTTGAAAATCGAATGTACCCTACTGTCGGAAACTAAATACATGTCGACACCAACAATCTGGTGAGACAAGCACAGTACACAACTTTCGATTACCGAAGGTAAGAGAAAGTTGTGTGCTGTGCGCCAGTCACACCAGATTTTCTCATTCACACTCACACTCACACACACATTCACTCAGTCTTTTCGGCAACTTAGGCCATTTAAGACTTTAGACGATAACCGTTGTAATTAATATATATATATTTGGGGTTCAGGCAATTCTATTTAAGCCATCTGGTATCCAAATGGCTTAAATAAAATCATCGCACTGCCTGGGACCGAACCCGCGACGTTTGGTATAGGAGGTAGGCACGCTACCTACTACGCCAAACTCGGGGGCTTTTGGGAATTTAAAGAACTAGAGAATATCGTAAATATACGCTTTTGCTTTCAGGGATGGTAAAGATTTTTTTTAAGGGGTGTCCAAAATTAAAAAAAAAAAAAAAAGAAAAAACGAAACATTTTTCCAAAATTTTAGCCATATTTTGCACCACTAAACCATCTCCAATTGGGTTGAAA
The DNA here is from genome assembly GCA_023213315.1 of Euborellia annulipes. Classification (NCBI taxonomy): domain Eukaryota; kingdom Metazoa; phylum Arthropoda; class Insecta; order Dermaptera; family Anisolabididae; genus Euborellia; species Euborellia annulipes. The sequence continues at coordinate 8,723 of JAKCPI010011931.1, read as the reverse complement.
CTTTATATTTCTATTCATTTCTACTATCTGCAGGTAAGGTGCGCGTCTCGAAAAGTCGTTAGAAGACGATTCAGTACCGAGTTACTCTATGCGGCAAGAGATGGCGTTAGTTTTTCCCAAAGGAATACAAGAAATTTATTCCATTTCATTTTAAAGATTCCAGCTAATTAATTAAGAACACCAGAAGCAGGAGGTTTACTTGGCGTGTAGATGCAGGTGGAGATGCAAAATAAGTAAATAAATACAATTTATTTTCAGGATTTTTTATTGTTGACGACCAACCGCAGTATATTGGTTTCGGTTATCATAAGTAACCATCATCAGGTCTGAAATTTACAAAATGAATTGATAAATGCGGTAAGACATCCAAACATCAGTCAATTAAAGATAATACAAAATAATGATGGCAAAACTCACCAAAATCCTATGTTTCGATATTACAAAAGAAACTACTTCACGTGACATTAGAAATAATTTCAAAAGTGCCTATAGCAAACTTGGTCGGAAGACTCACAATCGTGTATGCTAATGTATGTGTATATATTTATTTATTTAGTCTTCCGACCAAGTTTGCTATAGGCACTTTTGAAATTATTTCTAATGTCACGTGAAGTAGTTTCTTTTGTAATATCGAAACATAGGATTTTGGTGAGTTTTGCCATCATTATTTTGTATTATCTTTAATTGACTGAAGTTTGGATGTCTTACCGCATTTATCAATTCATTTTGTAAATTTCAGACCTGATGATGGTTACTTATGATAACCGAAACCAATATACTGCGGTTGGTCGCAAACAATAAAAAATCCTGAAAATAAATTGTATTTATTTACTTATTTTGCATCTCCACCTGCATCTACACGCCAAGTAAACCTCCTGCTTCTGGTGTTGATAATTTCTTGGTCTGTTTCGTTTTGTTAATTAATTAAGGGTAAAAAATTAATTATTTTTTTAACACAATGATTAGTAATTTAATTATCTACAAGATATAGAGCGAATTTTTTAAAAATATATTTTCTTTAAAGCGATTAATCTAAAAAAAAATTTATTTTTTCGAAAATCAAAAAAAGCGCTTCTATAAGTTGTAGATATTTTAAATAGCTTCAATTAAAAAAAAATTGAGGTCGATAGCTTCAAAATTGAGGCCGCTGGAATCTCCCAAAATTAGCACCCCGAGACGCTCACCTTAAAAAGAAACGTCTTAATAAAATTTAGAAAATTCAAAACAAGAGCCGCTTTAGGGCTAATTTTCTACTAAAATTTAATTTTCTCTATACCTCTAAAACTAGAGCTGATGGAGCAAAACGGATAGTATTTTTGAAATCCAGGGCTACCTATATATCCAGGAATAACTCATAATACCCCGGGAGCGAAATCACTGTTGGTCTGTGTTGCACTTGCTTAAATAACATTAATAATAAATATTTAATTTATAAAAAGATTTTTTTAAAGCACAAAATATGTACAGCAAATGAGGTCATTAGCATGCGCTCGATGCGAATGGTTCGATTCATTCATTTCCATGCAAAGCGACCTCCATTCATATTTCGTGCGTTTAGCTATTTTCTTCACTCACCCTACAGATATATTAGCTTTTAGGTGCATTAAATTCATATATTTATAGACACGCAAAATTTTTTGGCTTAACCTAGCCTAGTTCTCTCATCCATTTACAATTTATAATATTTAAAAAAATATATTTTGTAAAATAATACATAATAATGAAGCAAAACGTCAGCTGATTAAGGTTTTTGTTTAATTTGGTTTATTTTTCGCTATAAAAATTTTTTGTACATAATTTTTCAAATTTTTGTAAGATCTTTTTGTTGTTGTAGCTGCAAATAAAGTAATTTTTATTTTTAAAGTCTTTTCGGTATCTTAGGCCATTTAGACTCTGAACGATACTTTCATTCATTCATTCATTTTCATTTTGAATGGCCTTAGACAAGTGTCCATTTGGCCATCTAACGATACTTTCTATATTATTAATTTACGATATATTCGGGGGTCCAGACATATTTATTTAAACCATTTGGAAATGATTTAAATAAATTCATCAGTCTATCTTGGGTCCGAATCCACTCCTCTTGGCTTTTAGATTACCAAATGACATTTCTCAACATCTCTAACCTCTCGTCCACATGGGGAGGGGGAATAATTATAATTGAACGATGTTATACATGAAGGAACCAAGCGCAATTAACCTAAATCTGAGAAAAAGTCCATTTCATTTGCACAATTGTATATAAAACCAATGGTATTAACTTTGCCCATCAACCGTAGGTTGGGCAGATAAAGTTAATGTAACCGTAGAAAAAAAAATCGAAATTTTTCTGAAGCTGCCAAAATGCGTTTTGAGGTCCCCTGAATCCATTTAAGAAGTTTTTGGAATGATGTCTGTGTGTGTGTATGTGTGTGTATGTCTGTGGTAATTTTTTTCGTCAACGAAATCTCAAAAACTATTCATTCAATTGTTTTGAAATTTTCCACACATAAACTAGAGGTAAAGCTTAAGAACTGAAAAGCTTTTGGTAAACATCAGACCATTAGGGGGGGGGGGGCTCTAGGGGGGGGACAAAAATTTTTTTCTTACAAAACTTATAATTTTTTTTATATATTCAGAAACTAGACTTCCTCCCGAGTAAAATGATATATAATATGTATAATATGGGACCATTAGGGGGCTCTAGGGGGGGGGACAAATATTTTTATCTTGAATAGTGGATGGGCATTTATATTCTGGCAAACAAGTGTGCTGTGCGACCAGTCACTTCAGATTCCCCCCCCCCCCTTCGAGAAACACCTTTGGATCCGCCACTGTAAATAGGTAGATCTTTGTCGCTATAAGATGACAATCTTATCTCAATTCAGATCATAATGGCGCTTGGTTCCTTTATGCATAACATCATTATTCATTCACTAAAGCGCCTAATCACGGGATTTTTTTAAGTCAAAACCTTAGACCATTTAGACTCAGTTCATATTTATTTAAAATTATCCAATTGAGTCGTTTTTTAAATAAATCATTATTATTATTAGGAGAATTTTTAATTATAGACCACATTTTTGTATTAAATATTTATTAAAAATATATAAATACTGTAAAACGTTTCAACTGCTTATTCTGCAGCCGTTATCAAACACTGTGCACTTGCTACTGTATTTATATATTTTTAATAAATATTTAATACAAAAATGTGGTCTATAATTAAAAATTCTCCTAATAATAATATTTCAAACCACAAAAGCTTTAATAAACATAAATCATTATTATTTATTATTAGATAAAATAAAATAATGGAGTGCATCCACCATTTTATCAAATTATTTATTAATTTTAAAATCCCTATCGGGATCCCGATATGCTTTCGTGCAAGAAGACACACACTCAAACTAGGGCTGGACGGTAAACCGGTTTACCGGTAAAAACCGGTAAAAATTTTTTACCGAAAACGCGGTAACGAACCTCTAATTCGATAAAAACCGTTTTTTTTCGAAAGTCGGTAAAAACCTATTTTTTCGGGCGGTAAAAAATTTTGGTTCGGCGAGAAAAAAATGTTCCGCGGCGGCAAACCAAATTGTGGTTCCGCGGCGACAAAAAAATTGGCGTCTCTAAAAAAAAGGTAAAATATTTTTTCCGGCCGGGAAAAAATTTTGGTTCCGCGAGATAAAAAAAATGTTTCGGCAAAAAATTGGCTCTCTAAAAAAAAGGTAAAATATTTTTTTCGGCCTGGGAAAAATTTTGGTTCCGCAAAAATGTTCCGCGGCGGCAAACTTAGGTTCCGCGGGCGGTAAAAAATTTTTACCGACTTTCGAGAAAAACCGGTTTTTTTTTCATTATCGAGGTCGGTAATGAAAATCCATTACCGTCCAGCCCTACCTCAAACCCAACCGGCCTCTGGCCGTAGCCATCTACCGACACCCCGTGAAATTGCATCATTTCCTATCTCTAACTCCTCCTGCATTCATTACTAGATAATAAGCAAATTATTATTTCTGGTTTTCTGATTTATTCAATCAAAATAAGTTAAAGAAATATTGATTCCTTCAAAAGTTTCGAGGTCCAGGAGGATTAAACCACCCTCACCTGTTTAGTACAACGTCAAAGTTTATTTTAAATTAATTTCAGACAAATCAAAATGATTTTAGTTTAAAATAAACATCAAATCGGAATCACATAACTGCCTGGATGCTAAAACAAATAGCAACAAAAACAATTCTCTGATTTCTATCAAATCCATTAGTGAGAGTTGAGAGAGAATATTATTGCCAATCATTCTGTTTATTGAATTTTATAATCATAATTTTGAACAAACTTTTGATAAGTTGTATCTTACCTGTTAATCATTGTATTAAATCCATGGATATTTACACAAACTAAATAATCTGTAGCCACCATATCATTTCAAATGTTTTACTCATTATTTGTAAAATTAAAATTTTTAAACAGAATCAAAAGGCTAGGTGTTTGGGGAAATAACCAAGGTCGGATACACGGGGGGGGGGGGGTAAAAGGAGTAATTCCCCCCCCCCACCGAGAAACTCCTCTGGATCCGCTCTTGGAAATAACTCTATTGAAGTCAAGAATAAAAGTTTTTTTGCCTCTCGGTCTCGAAGATTAGGCCTATATGGACCCTATTACGTATTAGTATGTCAAGTGCCAAAAAAATTCAAAATTGAGTTAAGCACGGAATATTGTTTCAAATGCTATAATTACTATTTTTTTTATGAAATATGTCCTAAAAAAATTTATATTTAATATTACTTGCACAATTGACAAAAAAAATTATATATAATCTAATCAAAACAAAAAAACTTTAATGTTAATTTTCTCAAATCTCGGTAGCTGGCGCTGACACACTAATGCGTAACAGGGTCCATATAGGCCTACGCTTTGAATGAATTTCCAAAATTATTTCTTATTGATAACTTTTGAAAAAGATATTTAAATAAAATATCTCAAATGGTCAGAATTATTGTGATTGGTGGGTCCAACGAGGTGAGATCCGGGATCTCCTTCCTGGAGACCGAAGGTGGAGATCCCGGGTTCGATTCACTGGGGATGTATGATAAATACATAATTTAATTTCACCCTTTAGACAGACATGTGTAACGGTTGCCTATACTCTAGGCGCTCTTTTACTTTCACTGCACCTCAAGTCCGTGAGAATATTTTAGTCATCCACTTCGATAGCACTTTACTATTTCATTATTTTCTGATCCTTTGTTTATGTAATTATGCTACTCGGTTAATTTTATACAAATAAAATTTATATTCCCCCACCACCGAGACGCTCGAAGTGTTGACAAATCGCTCCATTAGAATAACAAGGTTCTAACTGCACCAACACTAGTTTTGAGAAAATTGAAGTCAAAGATTGTATTAGCTGTAGTACGTTAAATATAACAGTTTTCGTCCCAGTTTTTTTTTAATATGTTGTATACATTAAAGTTATTATTTTTCAATGTTTGGATGATAAAAAAACATTATCATTGATTTTAAAAAAATAATAGCATTTTGCAGATAGAACTTTGTTATTCTGTAAATGAGCATTTTCGGAATAACTTAGTTCTAACTGCACATTTGGGGAGCCGCAAAAAACAAAATTTTTTTAATTTCTTTCGGCCGAACCTTGTAAAAGTTGCCTTTTGGCTAGAAAATGATAATGGCAAAGTTTTAGCTAAATTGGATAACGTTAACCCGTGCCTCAACGGGATTAAAATTTTGAAAAAGTGCGATTTTATGTAAAAATTCATAGTTTTTACTTCATAAAATGAAAACCAATTGTCGTAGAAAACTGATTCTTGTCTCATTTCGTAGCAAATTTAATTCTCTTGAAGTTTTATCATAACGATTTTTTCGTTAAAATCTATAGATTTAATGATATTTTGAAAAATAAGTGGAAAATCACAATACAGACCATTCGATATAACTTTTTTCCGGAAAAATATTCGAAAGGAATGAAATTTTTACAGGTTATTTGGGGGTACTCTAGGATGTCTATCCTAGATTATTAACCTCGAGGGCCCTCAGTGAGGGGGGGGGTGAGTGGAGGGTGACAAAGACCTCAAAAATTTGAGAATTATTTAGATTTTTCACTTATATCTCGTAAACTAATCTTATTTTGCGAACCATAGCACCATGCAAAGTTGTAGAGCATTAAATTTACTAAAATATGGTACACTAAACAAATTCGTAAACTCAATACTGATCGAGGTACGGCCGGTCAAATTTAGACGAATTTTCTCAAAATGTAAAAAATGTCCAAAAAAACGAATAGTCCTGAGGATATCCACTTTTTACCTAGAAAATATTCCAAAGTAAATTAAATTTTTAACAAGTTATTTGTCTATTCTAAGTCTTGGACTTCGTGACTTTGTCCTAACTTGGAGAGGGGCAGGAGAGGAAAACACCTCAAAGATTTTAAACTTTTTTCAGTTTTTCGCATATATACACTATATCGATAACTAACTAATTTAGACAAAATGTTATATTTCAGGAAAATTTATCAAACTTTGACCGGCCGTACCTCGGTCAGTATTGAGTCTACGAATTCGTTTAGTGTACCATATTTTAGTAAATTTAATACACTACAACTTTGTCTTGGACTATGGTAATCAAAATATGCTTAGTTTACGATATATATGCGAAAAACTGAAAAAAGTTCAAAATTTTCCCGTTCGACCTGAAAATGTTTCTGGCCACAATGCACAATACACCTTCTTGGTTACAGTAAAATATGCCGTAGGATTGTATATGTTTAGTTTTCTTAAATAAAATAGGCTGCTGATATCTACATGAGGGGTCATGATGACAGTTAGAACCATGTTATCCCAAAACAAACTTGCTGTTAATGTCAGATAGAACCTTGTTATTCTGGCTAGTTCCCTTATTTTCCAACATATCGCATCCTAAGTCAGTTCCCTGTATAGATATACTAAAGAGATATTCATTAATGATGTAAACTCAATTTCGCCAAAAATGTCAGTTAGAACCTTGTTATTCTAATGGAGCGAAATGTCAATATTGATAGTCTTAAAGCCACGGCTTGCGGGTTCAGTTTGCTTAGAAGTCGCAGCTATTCTTAGGTATTCTTGTAGTATGTGTAACGCTGAATCCTGATTTTGATAACTACCTAATAATTTCGTTAATAATTAATTGATTTGCACGAATGAGGATATTTTATTAAAATCACTTATAAAGCCACAAATGAGGAAGATAAGCAAGCTATCGAAACCTATTTTGCTTTGTAAACTTTTAAAAAATAAATAAAATTTTATAAAAATTAGGCTATAGACCTATTGTTTTTTACTGAGAAAGCCTAAACTTATTATTATAAACAGATTAAAAAAAAATTAAATATTTTCACCAAACAATCAAGACTTGTGAATCTGAAAGATAATAGGCACTACTTGAAAAGTTTTAATTTTCAAATAATGAATAAAGAAATATGGTGGTTATAGTGCTTGCCTGATTTTTTTATAGTGCTCAAAAGTATCAAATTCTTTTTTTCTTTTATAAATCAGCAAGTAAAAGTAAAATTTTTAAAGTAAAAAATTTTTAATTAATTAGCCGTAAAGCGCAGCATTTAACCGTTAGTTAAAAGGATTTTGTCCTCTAAATAGATTTTATTTTATCTCTCATTTCTTTATCACCCACGGAGGAGTTTCTATCTTAGTAAGAAATGATTTGAAACATGAAATTATAACTTTAAATACAAACCTCCAAGCCATTGCGGTAAAGGTCCATTTAAATTTTACACTAACCATCTGCAACATTTACATTCCACCTAATCTGATAATAGCTGCAAGAGACCTTGAACAGGTGATTGATCAGCTGCACAGTCCTTATATTTTTCTGGGGGATTTTAACAGTAAAAGCCCAGTTTTTGGTGGCACTCAGCTGAACACCAGAGGGAAAATATTAGAATCCCTGTTGGGAAGTAAATAAAGATCTATCGTGTCTTAACAATGGGTCACCTACATTTCTGAGTGCGACTCATGGAACGTTTTCTACTATTGACCTTAGTTTTCGTCTACATCGCTAAGAACTAAGCTGTGTTGGACCACGCTCGATGATTTGTGTTCATCTGATCATTTCCCGATATTAATCTCTTTTTTTTGTTAAAAATATTCACTCCGTTCAAAGATCATACTCTAAATGGAAAATAAGAAGCAGGCCAATTGGCCTCTGTTTGCTCGTTTGACTTTTTGTGAACGAATAGATGATAATGATCCGTTGATAAAAATTAGATAAAATCTCCTCAATTATACTTAAAGGTGCTAGCGCTTCTATTCCGAAAACATCTACTAAAAATAAAAAGCCTAGTGTTCCGTGGTGGAGTAATGAAATCAAAAGAATGATATCTGAAAGAAAAAAAGAGCGTTGAGGATTTTTCGGGCATATCCTACTTTGGAAAATTTAATCAGTTTTAAGAAAAATAAGATCTAAGGCGAAAATAGCAATTAAAGAAAGTAAGAAAAAATATTGGGAACATTATATAAGCTTCCATCTCTTATTCAACCCCGGAGTAAATTTGTGTGGGACAAGCTAAATAGAATTCAGGGTCGTTTTTCGCAATGCATAAGATATTTGAATATCGGAGACAAAACTGTATACAATCCGTTTCGAAATTGCGAAGATATATTTGCTCCATAAATTCTATTTGGCCTCATCCAACCAAAGTTACGATAGTGAATTTTTGAACGTAAAAAATCAACATC
>JAKCPI010011930.1:0-22672 GCA_023213315.1 Euborellia annulipes | reverse complement strand
ATGTCTTATATGGCCTGGGTTGCCGAAAAGGTTGTGTTAATATGTGTGTGCGAGTGTGAGTGTGAATGAGAAAAGTATGTTAAAAAAAAAAAATTTATATCTTGTAAGATAGCAAACTTGCTATCTTTTTTTTATTTTATTTTAAATTAAAAAAAAAAAACAATCACACTTTTTTCTCATTCACACTCACATTCACACAGTCTTTTCGGCAACTTAGGCCATTTAAGACTTTTAACGATACTCGTTATTTGTAAATATATTTATTGGTGGTCCCATTTGGTATCCAAATGGCTTAAATAAAATCATCGGTCTTCCTGAGATCCGACCCCTCCATTTTTATAAAAGAAAGGAGCCCCACTACCAACTACAACAACCAAGAAGATTTTTTTTTTTATTAAATAATATATTACTGGCTAATGAACATTCTATTTGAGCATTGTTTGGAAAAATTCCATCCTTTTCAAACAAGGCTCTACCTAGTTAATATTTATATCTTGAATTCTAATATATCGGCGGAAACTAAATTTTATGTCGACATAAAAATCTAGTGTGACACGTACAGAACACAACTTTCGATTACCGAAGGTAAGAGAAAGTTGAGTGCTGTGCGACCAGTCACACCAGATTTTTTGTATTTGATTAAAATATTTTTTTTTTTTTTCAATTTAATAGATAAAATATTCCACGTTTTTTGAAAAACAAAAAAAAAAAAAAATAAAGGTCAAACAAACTCCATTTGAAATGTTTAAAAGAAAATGTCCGTTCGGCTAGTCTATTTGAAGTTATTGAATAATTAAATTTTTTTTTTTTTTTTTTCATATAAGATAACCAACCTCGTGTCCTTTTTATTTTCTCTTTTCTTTTTGTAGCTTTTCTTTGTTTTTTTTTTTTCCCTTTTTTTTTTTTTACCGATCATGAATACGGATAGACTTGTTTTAGTAAAATTTTAAATTCAAATAAAAATCCCTTATAGTTTTATATCTTGAATATTTTACGCTCACATTTTTTTTTTTTTTTTTTTTTAGAGATTGTAAAATAAAAATAAATTGGCATTACAAATAGGAGGAACGCCAGCCATTTTATTTAATGAGAAAAGCTATTTGAATTTATTTTATTTATGCTAAGGAAATAAACCTTATTAAATCCTCTAAATTATTATTACGTTTTTGAAAAAAAAAAAAAAAAAAAAAAAAAAAATGCTCAGCTTGCTTGCTTTTTTTTTTATTATAATAAAATCTAAAGTCTTTTTCGACCACTGTGGCCATTGACTATCCGCATGACCCGCCTCCATTCTCCTATCTTTTCTATTAAAGTTCTACTGCAAAGGCTAATATGGAAAAAGGATGAAAAATCAATTTCAAAGTGCATCTAAAACATAATTGATTAAGAAAATCGATTACAAAACTTTTTAAATAAAAAGACTAAACTGTGTAGTTTATTTATATAATATACAACGTTTCTGTTGCTCATTCTTGGCCTTCTTCAGGTATGTACACATAATCACAAGATCGCCTTACATCTAGAGCAGTGGTTCCCAACCGGTGTGCCCCGGCACCCAAGGGTGCCGCGAGATATTTAGGGCAAAAAAAAAAAAAAAAAAAAAAACAGGCTGAAAAAATAAAATTTTCCAATTAAAAAGGTGAAATGATTTTAAGAAAATTTCAAAAATTTTCAAAGATTTCTCGCATGACGGAAAAACTTTACAAAAAAAAAAGCAAAACGATTTCCAAGGCAAAAAAAAAAATTTTTTGTATAGACAGCAAAAATTTCGTTTCCCTATAAAAAAGGTAAAATGATTTCCACCCAAGGGGAAAAAAGTGAGAATAATCTCGCGTAGGAGAAAAAAAATTTTTCCGCGGAAGGCGGCGAAAATTTCGTCTTTCTAAAAATAAAGTAAAATGATTTAATCTCAAGAGGGAAAAAAAATTTCGTGGAGGGGAAAAAATTTTCCTGATGGAAGCGAAAATTTCGTATTGGGGAAAAAAAAGGAAGGGTGCCCCTAGTGTGTAATGTTATTCCCAACCCACCTTTGGGGTGCCGTGGACTTCAAAAGGTTGGGAAACACTGATCTAGAGACATGGGCGTAACTAGAGAATTTGGCTGGGGGGGGGGCATGGGACTAGCTATCGTCCAGGGGGTCAGACCCCCCCTAGTTACGCCCATGTCTTGCGACAATAATGTAGATGCCTTTTGACTGTATCCGAACCAATACCTGAAGAAGGCTATAAAAACAGAATGAGTGCTTAACCAAATAATTCCAAAACAAAACTCTCAATACTTAATGGAAAACTCACCAGGACGGTGGGAAATGATGGTTTAAGAATAGGTCAAAGCAGCACCCCATATATTTGAGTGTAAAAAGACAAAAAATGTTTTTAGATGTATAATCTCTTTAGTTATAAACAAAAATCTCATAAATAAGTGGCCGAAACGTTGTAATTCTTACAAATAAACCACAGTTAAACCAAAAATCAAATTCTTTTATTAATGATAATTATATCGAAGGATGAATAAAAAAGCCAAGCAGCTATTAGGCCTATTATTATTTCTTTATTGGTATCAAACCCACAGCGACGTTTCGGTCGACTATGCGACCATCTTCATGGCTAGGGTTCAGTCAATCGTAACTTTCTAAATAAATAAATAAAAATAGCTGCTTGGCCTTTTTATTTATCCTTCTACATACTGATTCAACTATTCACCTCGCTTAGATAACAATTATAAAAGCCTAAACTCCAACACTAGGTTAAGTTTCAAAAGGTTTTTATTTTTAGCTTATGCGCATTTCGACTTTAATACGTCATCTTCAGAGCTATGACACACCACATTGTTGTGTTGACTCAGTGTCATAGTTCTGAAGATGACGTATTAAAGTCGAAATGCGCATAATCTAAAAATAAAATCTTTTTGAAATTTAATCCTAGTGTTATTTATTTTGAATTTAATTCTTTATCGCTTTCAAATAAACATTTCACTCTTATTTTATTCTTAATTTTAAAATATAATACCCCCATTTTGCTCATTCTTCTTCTCTTCTCAATATGGTGAAATAAGATCATTGAATGAGATCACCAAGTAAAACTTTTTCTTGTTTTGTTTGCTTATTCCCCTCTATATCCAATTGAGGAGGATTTTAGAGCTCTTATCCCCCCACTCTCCCTCTCTCAGGCAGGTGAAGATTAGATTTAACCCCCCCACGTAAGCAGAGAGTGTGTGTGTGTGTCTGTTCAGCTTCAGGCTTTCTCTTCCGTTTGAGGATCAAATCCTTCCTCTCTCAGTCTGACAGCTGACACTTGTCGATGATGTCGTAAGGATGATTGTCCTCCTTCCCCTCTCAAGGCAAAGGGCCTTTACTTTATATAGGGTTAGCGACCTCACTCAGAGAGTCCAATATAATATTAGAACATTGATGGCCTGTCTGTCGTATTGGTGCATATGACATTATAAAGATTGAGATTATAAAAAGATGTCAACTATTGTTTGAAAATTTAAAAGAAGATTGAGTTGTTTTATTTATTTATTTATTGCGACGTTTTGTATCATCTTCAGGCTACAAAATATTTGTTTTGATTGAACAAGACTGAAGATGATCCCAAAATAGGATCGAAACTTCGTAATAAAACTCCATCTTTATTTTGTATTTGTTTTAAAATTTCACACATCATTGAAGGTGAAGAGAATATTTTTTTTTTTTTTTAATCTTAGAGCTATTTTCATCACTCGTAACTCATTAACCAAGAACGGAATAGTAAACAAGATCGTTCTTTGGTTATTATAAAAATATGTTTTTTGCTTCATCTATGAGTTGGCTAGATCAGAGATTCTTAAAGTAGTGGGCCGCGGCCCCCTGGGGGCCATTGATTATTCACAGGGGAGCCGCGAAGAGATGCAAATTTAACAAATGAATTATTTTTGTTAAATATCTTCTTCTTCTGTCCTCACCTTATTCCCGCGATGCGGGGTCGTCGTTTTTTTTTTTTTTTTGTTTTTAAAATTTAAACTTTAAATCAGTGTTTCCCAACCTTTTCAAGTTCACGGCACCCCAAAGGGGCGTTGGTAATAACATTACACACTAGGGGCACCCTCCCTTCGGAAAATTTTTTCCCCTCCCGTGAAAAGTGAAAATCTTTTTTATCTTTTTTTAGCAAAAAAAATTATTTCCGTCTCTTTATTTTATTATTATTATTTTTTTTTTTTTTATTTATCTAAATAACTCGCGGCACCCCTTAGGCATTCTCGCGGCACCCTTGGGTGCCGGGGCACACCGGTTGGGAACCACTGCTTTAAATACTTGGATTATATTTATAAAATTTCGATATTGTATTGAAATGTTGAAATGATATTTGCTAATTTTTTCCCCAAAAATACACAATTTAATGACAAATTACTGAAAGCTTATTTTGAAATTGCTTTCTTTTTCGTAAAAACATGCATGCATTGACTATTAAGTGTTTTTTTTTTTGTTTTTTTTTTTTTTTTTTTTTGGAATGGGTGCATAAGGTCCGAAGACCTATAAAGACCAGTGGTCACATGCAGCCAGGAAGAATATAGTTAAAAAATAAATAAATAGAAGAAGCTTAAAAGGGGAACTCAACTGCGGGAACTGGAAAGATGCCTGTTGAGATTAGACTTGAAAGTCTGAAGATTTTAGGTTTTGGGGAAGATAGACGCAGGGAGCTTGTTCCAATCACGGGACAAAGGAAGATCGGAATTGACTAGTTCTGTTAGTCACCATCTGAACAGCTTCGGGATGCTGGGACGATGTTATGTTGCATTGGGTGGGATAATTGATTTCAATTTGACAGAGTATTGACCATAACAATACCTATATTTTCCAGATTTTCTTAATTATTTTTTATAAATTTAATACACTTTATTATCTTCCTTCTTAACTTAAATGAAAGTTGACTCATTTATGAAAGCTTTTTTACTTTATCTTACCTATACATGTTAATATAGGCCTATAGAGAGAGAAAATATTGGATTCATGTCAAAAATTCGATTTCGAGATTTTGATGGATATACACGTTTTGAGTTCCCCTGAGTCCAAAAGTGGTTTTCTCGGCATGGTCTGTCTGTGTGTGTGTGTGTGTGTCTGTGAACAAAATATCTCAAGAACGAAAAGAGCCAGGAAGTTGAAATTGTATATTTAAGTTAGGCAGCCCCATGGGACGTGACACGAACCTTTTGAACAAAATCGACCAAAAAGTACTAGTACTTTACTGATGCACTTTTTCAGTTTTTTTAGATCTTCTCTAAATTAACTCAAACGATTTTTTTTTAATTCAAAAATCAATTAATTTTTAGATTCTCTTTAAAATCTATATTCTCATTTTGTCATTGAAATCTTCTGAAGACCACTTTACTCTTGTATTTCATAGGGAAGATAGGAGAAATGGTTGCCATGGTAATAAAATATAAATATTTTCACATATAATTTCACATCTTGAAAATCGAATGTACCCTACTCTCGGAAACTAAATACATGTCGACACAAAAAATCTGGTGTGACAAGCACAGAACACAACTTTCGATTACCAAAGGTAAGAGAAAGTTGTGTACTGTGCGCCAGTCACCACCAGATTTTTTTCGATTTTCTCAAAATTTGCTCCAACGATTTTGATTAAAATTCAAAAATTTATTATTTTTTCGATGCTCTTTGAAATATGTATTCTCATTTTGTCATTGAAATTTTTTGAAGCACACTTTACTGCCCAAGCAGCATTTTCCGTAAGAATTACTAGCATAAAGTTTTTTTACTTTTGGAGAGGAAAAATGTAGTTAATTAAACTTATTTATGGAACTTTTTAGTAATAATTTCCTTTAAAGTAAATAGCACAGGAAAAATAACGTTATTTTTACTACCAAATTAAACTTCAAAGTTGTCTACCTAATGGTAATATTCATAGGTAAATATTTGGTGAAATTTACTCAAAGAATTTACTTATAAGTTTTTTTACTCAAAAGTAAAAATGTTAGTAGCGGTACCGTGGCAAATATTACTTTAAAATAAAAATTACTTTGAAGTAATAAAATCAAGTAGCAGCCACCACTTTGTTACGGTAAAAGTGATAAAATTTCGACGTAATTTCTGAAGTTATTTTCCCATAAAAAAAACCCTTTAATATAACCTATAAGTAAGTCTAACCTAAAATAACTTATAAAAATAACTAAAAGGTAATATTTGTCACTGTAGAGTAAAAATGTCTCTTCAGTATTATTTTTAAGGAATTCTTACTATAAAAATAGTCAAAATGACTTAAAAGTGAAAAATAATACTTTAAAGTAATATTTAAATAAAGATGTCGTATTGTATAATGGTTAAATAATAATAACCTGCCAATTAATGAAATAAACAATAATTATTGATAAATAAAGACCATTACTTACAAACTTATGTAAATTTGTACCTACCAAAATAATTAAACATGATTATTAGCCGTTTTTTTGAAAATGTTGGTTTTATTTATTTTGACATTTATAAAAAAATATTCGTAAAACTACATATTTGTTAGGGCGCACAATTTTATTCGAAGTATAATCATTATATTTATCAAAAAAATTTCGAGCGTTTGTATTTTCTTCCAATCCATGTCCTCTTTCGCCTGTGAATAAAATTTAACATTTTTCGGCCATCTTCTTTTACCATTAAAATAGACATATTTCTTGATAAACTTGCATGATGCCATTTCTTTAAAATAATTTCCGAATATAAACGAATGGAAAGCCGAGGTTCAACTATCGAATAATTGGGAAAAATTACCAAACCTTCACGTAACCATTATGTACCTATTACGAATCTGTAACGTGATTATTACCGTTCCAGCTAAAGTTTTTGTGTGGTAAAAAAGACCACAATCCTATTCCCCACTTTGGGAATTATCCGGTAATCATACCGATATAAATACGTTGCGCTCTCTGGTAAAAATTACTTTAAAGTTAACTTCAAGGTAACAGTGTAGTCATTTAAACTTTAAATGCTGCTTGGGTGTGTTCTAGACATGGGTGATACTGTATCAATCTGATATTTTGTATCAGGTAGGAAAAAGTAACAGGTACACATAATGGGTACGAGCAAAAAATATCAGGTATTTAAATACCAAAGTAAAAATCAGATAACTTATTTATTAAAAAAAAAATATATATTTTTTTCATTTCTGCTCTCTTTCTTAAAGTGAAGAAAAGAGAAATAATGTATAAGTAATAATTAGATTTGTATTTAATTATTATAGGGCCTAGTGAGAAAAGTAGAGTAAAAAATGTAAAAATGATTCGGAATGACGTTCGAAAAGCGCGCCAGAGCTAACGAAATGGCCCTGTCAGGAGAGAAGAGACGGGGCGGGGCGTCGCGAGTTGAGGGTTGCAAGAGAGAAGGAAGAGAGAGCAGGCGCAACGAAAACTGTATCGGGTAAGGAACGAAGCTCTAAAGTGAAAAGCAAGTATTTGATCAATGCGCAAGCGCGAGATATCAGGTACGAGTGAGAAACAGATACGCGTCCTGTTCAGGTCCAGTCGAGTATGCCCGAGTTGTTGATACTCAAATAACAGATACAAAAAGTATATGTTATTTGCTCGGTATTCGTTTCTCACTCGAACCTGATATCTCGCTCGCGCTTGCGCATTGATCAAATACTTGCTTTTCACTTTAGAGCTTCGTTCCTTACCCGATACAGTTTTCGTTGCGCCTGCTCTCTCATTCCTTCTCTCTTGCGACCCTCAACTCGCGACGCCCCGCCCCGTCTCTTCTCTCCTGACAGGGCAATTTCGCTAGCTCTGGCGCGCTTTTCGAACGTCATTCCGAATCATTTTTACATTTTTTACTCTACTTTTCTCACTAGGCCCTATAATAATTAAATACAAATCTAATTATTACTTATACATTATTTCTCTTTTTATTCACTTTAAGAAAGAGAGCAGAAATGAAAAAAAATATATTTTTTTTTTAATAAATAAGTTATCTGATTTTTACTTTGAAACTATTTTTTTTTTTTATATAAAAACATTAATTAAAAAAATAAAAATATATGTAACTGTGAATTGAAATACATAATGAATAGAATTAAATTAAATTTCGTTCGCCGGCACAGAAATTTGTTAATTATTTTTCTAATGCAGTATATAAATTGACATTTTAAATTTGGAGACATGTCAGTTCACTCAGTTTGGAAAACTCTTTAGTAATGAATAATTATGAGTTTGTTCTCAACACAAGAATAAATAGAGTAGAAAACATTTGAAGAAATGTTAGGCCGGATTCACACACAAGTGGCGTTTGCCACTGGCGTGGAGATGGCGTGGCGCTGGACGTGGCGTGGTGTGGATAAGATGTGGCGCGTGCATACACACACAAATGGCTCAGTCCACTCCAGCCACTTTATCTGAGCAAATATTTCCAACACCGTTCGCCAATTCCAAATCAAGATAGATATTCTGCATATGCATTTAAATATTAAATCTAAATAAAAATATTTATTTTATAATTTGTGTAGTTATTTATGTTTATTTAACCATATTTAATTTATTTTAATATTTAATTTTTTACAAAGTAATGAAATATAGATATAAAATAGCAAATTTGGATATTCAAATCCATATCGCATCAATAATTTAAGGGCAAAGGTTGCGAAACAAATGGTTTGCTAGTGGCGAACGCCACTTATGGTCGCCATAGATGGCGTCGGAATGGTGTGGTTTCGGCGCCATTCGCCACGCCTCCGCCACGCCATGCCAGTGTATATTGGGCTATAGGTTAACATAGAAGTGGCAGAAGCCAGATCCACGCCATCGCCACGCCACGCCATACGCCACTTGTGTGTGAATTGGGCCTTAGACACGTTGTTATTGACTTGAATTAATGTAAAGTTAGCGTTGCTGGGTGAAATTTGTTTCGGGTACAAAAGTATCAGGTAAAAATATCGGGTCAGAGCAAGTACCGGTAACAGCTGGTACCTGGTACAGCAAAATCGAGTAATGACCCATGTCTAGTGTGTTCCTCAAATCCACAAATGGAGTGGCTCAAATAAATTCCTGAAAGAATTCAGAATTTTTCCCATTGAAATTAAATCTCTCAAATGAAAAATAATAAAAATTGTTATATCCAAGTAATTAAATTTTTCCTTTGAAACACAAAATCTTAAATTATGTAAGAAAGATTCTCAACGAAGTTATTTCTTATCGAACTTGCTGCAGCTTCTTTCGTTTCACACATAGGTTATCATTAATGAATATTACTTTAAGTATATTAAATAAGGATTCTCCTCAAGCAAGGTAAATAAAATAGGTCGATTTGATTTTTATATAAAGGAAGGGACAGTTTTATTTGATGGAAGTTAACTTATTAATATGTAAAGAATTTTTTTTAAAAAAAGTTGAATGTAAATCAGCAAAAAAATCGAGCCACCTATTTTTTACTTTCTCTTAGCCTATATATGAAATATATAGAGAGAGAAAGTATTGCGATCATGTCAAAAATTCGATGTCGAGATTTTGATGGATATACATGTTTTGAGGTCCCCTGAGTCCAAAAAAGTGGGTCCCGCAAATTGGTCTGTGTGTATGTATGTGTGTGTGTGTGTATGTATGTGTGGACAGATTTTTAGCATGAAGGAATTGAGCTACCGGATTGAAATTTTATATTTAACTTAGGTACCTTCCCACACGCTCAAAATAAGCTTTTGAACAAAATCGGCCAAAAAGTACTAGTACTTTACTGATGTACTTTTTCAGTTTTTTTCGATTTTCTCAAAATTCCCTCCAAGGATTTTTTTTAAAATTCAAAAATCAATTATTTTTTAGATGCTCTTTAAAATGTATATTCTCATTTTGCCGTTGAAATCTTCTGGAGACCACTTTACTCTTGTTCTTCATAGGAAAGATAGAAATGGTTGCCATGGTAACGGAATTTAAATCTTTTTCTTTTTATTAGATTAAAAATCAATTATTATTTAAATTCCCATTTATTTGTGTCTTTAATTGCTTAGGAGAAAACATATATATATCTCTCTCTCACTTGCAAACATTATCGCCTGTCTCTCCGCCTTCTCTCATAGGCCTAATGTTAATTTCCTATAGGGATTTTTATGTTAATTTCGATTCAAAAGGGGGTCCCCTTTGAAACTTTTTAGGCATTTAAAATTTTTTTTTCCAATTCTTATGAAATTTTGTATTTATTTACGATTCTCTATTGTGTATAAAATGTCCAAATATGAGATTAAAATTTTTAAAAATAACCATAGTTTATTTCAAGCAGTCAACATTTAAAATCCAAGTTTGAAACTAAGGTGCTATCGGAAACTAAATATATCTCGACACAAAAAATCTGGTGTGACCAGCACAGTGCGCAACTTTCTCTTACCGAAGGGTAAGAGAAAGTTGTGTGCTGTGCGCCAGTCACACCAGATTTTTTTTTTCAACTTCACTTATCTCATAGTCAAGACATCCGATTGGATTAAAATTGGTGTCATTTTTTTAGGTAATTTATTGCAATTTAATAATAAAAAAAAACTGTTTCATTTTGTTTTAAAACTTTTTGATTTATTGAAAAATAATACAAACATAAGAAAACTTGGTTATTCGAGATTATGAATAATTTCATTATTTTTAAAAATAAATCTCATTTTATTTTTAATCTTGAAACAAATCAATTTAAGTTAATATCAGAAATTTAGAAAGAGCATAAAGCACACTTTATTTCCAACTTAACATGGATACACCACCCGTGGTTGCCGCACAAGTTGTTGCCTTAATTCAAAGCGGACTTTCACAGCGTATTGTGGCACAAGAATTAAATTTAACTCGTTCATCGGTTCAAAGAATTTAGCAACGATATAATGAGACTGGATCTCATCACCGTCGCCCCGGGTCTGGAAGAAATCGTGTTACAACTCACATAGACGAACGCTAACTGTACTGCGCGATCGATGGTTAAATGCAATTCAAATTCGACAGAGACTACAGGACGCCCGGGGGGTGGCTGTAAGTTCACGTACTGTGAGACGAAGGTTGCATGAACAAAATCTTAGGTCTCATAAAGCTGCAACTAGCTCAAAATTGACCACAGACCATCGCAAAGCCAGACTAAGATTCGCTCTGGAACACGTTGATTGGACTCTGGAACAATGGACCAGAGTTCTTTTCACGGACGAATCAAGAATATGTCTCCACAGCAATGACAAACGACAAAGAGTCTACCGACGCCCAGGAGAGCGATATGCCCCTTGTTGCATAACCGGGACGGTCAGTTTCGGAGGTGGTTCCATAATGGTATGGGGTGGAATATCCTTGGAAGCTAAAGCAGATCTTGTTTTTATTGATGGGGGGAGCCAATCCAATTAATCGGAGAGGACTAACGGCTATTCGCTATACTCTGGAAGTTCTTGAAAATCATGTGATGCCCTATGCTGGATTTATCGGCGAAAACATGTTGTTTATGCATGATAATGCAAAACCTCACAGTGCTAAAATCGTGAAGTGTTATCTTCAAGAGGTCGGCATTCAAACAATGGAGTGGCCAGCACGCAGCCCGGACCTGAATCCTATAGAACATCTTTGAGATGAGTTAAAAAGAAGAGTTCGAGCCAGAAATACCTCTATAGAAACGATTGCTGGGCTAAAATTTGCGTTGGAAGAGGAATGGCAAAATATCCCACAGGATGCCATCTTTGGTTTAATTGCTTCAATGAAATCAAGAATGCAGGCAGTTATTAAGGCACGAGGGGTCAATACAAGATGTTGAAGTTACATTTTTCAACACAATATTTTTTAATCTTAAGAAATAATGAAATTATTCATAATCTCGAATAACCAAGTTTTCTAATGTTTGTATTATTTTTTAATAAATCTAAAAGTTTTAAAGCAAAATGAAACAATTTTTTTTTATTATTAAATTGCAATAAATTACCTAAAAAATGACACCAATTTTAATCCAATCGGATGCCTTGATCATGAGATAAGTGAAGTTGAAAAAAAAAAAATAGGTGGCTCGATTTTTTTTGTCCGCGAGTGTTATATATATATATATATATATATATATATATATATATATATATATGTTCTTGAAGGTTTCCGCGACCGGATGTATGCGAAGACAAGTTTTCTCGGGTTAAGTCGCGTGGGGTGCTGAGATTTACTCGACGTTTCGGCTCTCCTTTTGGAGCCATTTTCAAGAGAAGGAAGTTAGGAGGTAATGGTGGAGGGGGTTGTTTACGGGGTCGCAGTCTTCCTGGTCCCCAGGTCAATATGGTGGATGACTCAGAGGCGTGGATTGGTCTCTGAGAACTGGAGGAAGGTTGGGTGTGTGTAATTGTGTTCGGTTTAGGTTGACTACGGGGCCTCAATCTGCCTACTCCCCAAGTCGGTGTGTTGGTGGTGTGTTTGGTGGATGCCTCAGAGGTCTGGGTTTGTCTCTGAGGAATGGACAGTGGTTGGTTCTGTGTAATCGGGTTTGTGTTTGGTTTGGGTTGACTTTGGGGCCTCAATCTGCCTACTCCCCAAGTCGGGGTGTTAGCTCTTGGTTCCCGGGGTCTCAACCTGCCTACTCCCCGGGCCGAGAGTAACTGACTGCGAGCCGGAGGTGCAGGTCCTTTTATACCTGTTGCCGGGCATGTGGGCGTGGCTTTGGGAGTCACGTGGCTGTCTCTGATTGGCTGGGCCTGGTCTGGGGGCGGGGTGGGGGTGGGGGGGGGGGGTTTGTTTTGGGGAAATGGTTTTGGGGGTGGATATGTTTTTTTAGATGGTGGGTGTTGGGGGTGGTTTTGGGGAGGGGGGTTTATTTTTTTGGGGAGAGTGTAGAGGTGGGTGGAGTTTTGGTAGGGGAATAGGTTTGGGTTAGGTGATGAGGAGTGAGTTTTTTTTTGGGTGAGGGGAGTTTGGGGGAGTGGTATTTTTTTTTTAGGTATAGAGTAGGTGTGTTTTTTTAAATTTTTTTTCGGGTTATAGAGAGAGGGAGGGGTTTTTTTACTATATTATTTTTTTTTGTTTGTAGGAAATTTTATATTAAATTTTGTTTTGTTTTTTTTTGTTTTTGATGGTGAGGGATAGGTTTATTTTTGTTATTGTGATTTTGTGTTTCTAAAATTGAAATTTTATGTTTTTTTGGACTATGTAGGACTAAGGAAACGAGGAAAAAGGAACAGAGTGGAGACCGGGGGGATTCGTTTTTTTTTTTTCCTTCGTTTTTTTTGGGGAATTCCAAACGAATCCCCCGAGTCTACGAAATTCCTTGTGCCGAGTGTCATCGGTCATACATAGGCCAAACTAACAGAAGAGTTCAATTCAGGATTTACGAACACAAAATGGCACTAAGAAAACCAGACCCTCAGTCAGCAATAGTAAAACACCATAACGAAACAGGACACATTATGAACTTCGAACAAACAAAAACAATAGAACCAATAAACAACTTCCACTCCCGTATCACAAGAGAAGCCATAGAAATTTACAAAAGGCCTGAATGTCTAAACAAAAGAGACGACGCCCTCAATTTCCCAACAACATGGAAAACACTTATTCCTAAACTCCAAACCAAGGCTCACACAAATACAAAGACTTCACACACTCCAAAACTGTCCCGAAACAACAATATCACGTCCCCAAAACAAACACAAACAATCACAAACAAACGTAACATATCCAACAGCAAATCCATCTCAACAAACCAAGCCACGCCCCCAGACCAGGCCCAGCCAACCAGAGACAGCCACGTCACTCCCAAAGCCACGCCCCCAGACCAAGCTCAGCCAACCAGAGACAGGCACGTCACTCCCAAAGCCACGCCCCCAGACCAGGCCCAGCCAATCAGAGACAGCCACGTGACTCCCAAAGCCACGCCCACATGCCCGGCAACAGGTATAAAAGGACCTGCACCTCCGGCTCGCAGTCAGTTACTCTCGGCCCGGGGAGTAGGCAGGTTGAGACCCCGGGAACCAAGAGCTAACACCCCGACTTGGGGAGTAGGCAGATTGAGGCCCCAAAGTCAACCCAAACCAAACACAAACCCGATTACACAGAACCAACCACTGTCCATTCCTCAGAGACAAACCCAGACCTCTGAGGCATCCACCAAACACACCACCAACACACCGACTTGGGGAGTAGGCAGATTGAGGCCCCGTAGTCAACCTAAACCGAACACAATTACACACACCCAACCTTCCTCCAGTTCTCAGAGACCAATCCACGCCTCTGAGTCATCCACCATATTGACCTGGGGACCAGGAAGACTGCGACCCCGTAAACAACCCCCCTCCACCATTACCTCCTAACTTCCTTCTCTCTTGAAAATGGCTCCAAAAGGAGAGCCGAAACGTCGAGTAAATCTCAGCACCCCACGCGACTTAACCCGAGAAAACTTGTCTTCGCATATATATATATATATATATTATTATATAATTATTGCCTAATGAAATGTAAATGTATAGCGTGTTATATAAATAATGTACTAAATTTTTAAATTATCAAGTCAGTATTCAGCCAAACCTAAATCAAAGGCATCAAATTGGGATGACTTAACTTGTTGAAATTGTAAAGAAAAAATTTAATTCCTAACAATAAAATTTAATAAAAAAATTCTATCATATATTGATTTGAATTGAACTATCTTTAATTGATGATTGAATGAAATTTATTGGAAAGATTTTCTATATAAGAATCTATTTATACTACTAAAAATAAAAAAATAAAAAATAATCTGATATTTGATTTAAATAAATTATGAATGAATTATGGTCTATATAAATAATTTCCAACCGGGGGAGGGGGGGGGGGGGAAGTCAACACATTGTTATCATTCGGGTAATTGTAGTTTTGTTTTTTTCTAATAAAGTTTTTATTATTATTATTTTTTAACCTCTATTTAAAAAAATAGGTGTGGAGGCGAAGAAATTTTTTTCGCGGAGGTGTAAAAAATTAAGTTTGGAATCTGCTTGTCTAATATTTGGACCCTGTTATGCATTAGTGTGTCAAGCGCCAAAAAATTAAAAATTGAGGTTCCCTATGTTGGAAGTGAGGGGCTCTTCACCTCTCTACTCCCCAAAAATCGGTCCCTTTTGGGACTGGTAATTCCCCTCCATTTCTATCTCTCATTTTCTCCCCCTCTAAGAAAAAATAAAAATAAAAATTTAATTATATAAGAATTTTTATTATTTTTTATTTGAGATATTTAATTATTTTAATTAATTGGCTTTAATTTCTCATAAGGCAAGACAAAACAGAACGTGACAGACGGACACTCCATTATTACAATATATAATAACCCTGTTATGCATTAGTGTGTCAAGCGTCAAAAAAATAAAAAATTGAGGAAGCACGGAATATTGTTTCAAATGCTATAATTAATAGTATTTTTTATTAAATATGTCCTAAAAAAATTTATATTTAATGTTACTTGCACAATTGACAAAAAAAAAAAATTATATATAATCCAATGAAAAAAAAAAAAAACTTTAATGTTAATTTTCTCAAATCTCGGTAGCTGGCGTTTGACACACTAATGCGTAACAGGGTCCATTTATTCAAAATCTATAATTATATGGTAGTGCCAGTATTTAACTAACTGAAGATTATTAAATTTTTTAATATATTTTAGACCAGGCGCTGGAGGTAGTTGAGTATGCAAAATTTGAGGACCGAATTCTGACAATGGATTTGGGCTAAGAATAGCTCCCAGAATAAGGATCCGGATCTTGCCGGGCCAATTTTTGGTCCAATTTTTTTTTACCCCCACCCCATAGGAAATCAATGGAGTGCATGCTAAGATGATGTGAAGATTTGCAATTATGGTCAAATTCGAGTACTTAAAACCTCAAACAATGAAAAAACTGTCTTGTCAGTAACTGAGGGGATCCTCTATAGTCCCCTGAGAAGTACTATCTTGCCACCAGTTGTGGTGGTCCCCTCTAACCCCTTCATCTCTTTTCTCTCTCTTTGTTATAAATTTAAATATACGGCTTTAACACCATGCCAAATTGTGGGGGCCGGCAATTATGTTCATAATCCACTAGCTGGTATCCCAATCAATGAAAAATACTATCTTGCCGCCAACTGCGGTGGTCCCCTTTAACCCCTTCACGTCTTTTATCTCTCTCTGTTATAAATTTAAATATACGGCCTTAACATCATGCCAAATTGTGGGGACCGGCAATTATGTTCATAATCCACTAGCTGGTATCCCAATCAATGAAAAATACTATCTTGCCGCCAACTGCGGTGGTCCCCTCTAACCTCTTCACCTCTTTTATCTCCCTTTATTATAAATACACCAGGTAGTAGATTATGAGCATAATTGCCGGTCCCCACAATTTGGCATGGTTTTAAGACAGTACATCTAAATGTATAATAAAGGGAGAGAAAAGAGGTGAAGGGGTTAAAGGGGACCACCGCAGTTGGCGGCAAGATAGTATTTTTCATTGATTGGGATACCAGCTAGTGGATTATGAACATAATTGCCGGTCCCCACAATTTGGCATGATGTTAAAGCCGTATATTTAAATTTATAACAAAGAGAGAGAAAAGAGGTAAAGGGGTTAGAGAGGACCACCGCAGCTGGCGACAAGATAGTATTTTTCATTGATTGGGATACTAGCTAGTGGATTATGAACATAATTGCCGGTCCCCACAATTTGGCATGATGTTAAAGCCGTATATTTAAATTTATAACAAAGAGAGAGAAAAGAGGTAAAGGGGTTAGAGAGGACCACCGCAGCTGGCGGCAAGATAGTATTTTTCATTGATTGGGATACCAGCTAGTGGATTATGAACATAATTGCCGGTCCCCACAATTTGGCATGATGTTAAAGCCGTATATTTAAATTTATAACAAAGAGAGAGAAAAGAGGTAAAGGGGTTAGAGAGGACCACCGCAGCTGGCGGCAAGATAGTATTTTTCATTGATTGGGATACCAGCTAGTGGATTATGAACATAATTGCCGGTCCCCACAATTTGGCATGATGTTAAAGCCGTATATTTAAATTTATAACAAAGAGAGAGAAAAGAGGTAAAGGGGTTAGAGAGGACCACCGCAGCTGGCGGCAAGATAGTATTTTTCATTGATTGGGATACCAGCTAGTGGATTATGAACATAATTGCCGGTCCCCACAATTTGGCATGATGTTAAAGCCGTATATTTAAATTTATAACAAAGAGAGAGAAAAGAGGTAAAGGGGTTAGAGAGGACCACCGCAGCTGGCGGCAAGATAGTATTTTTCATTGATTGGGATACCAGCTAGTGGATTATGAACATAATTGCCGGTCCCCACAATTTGGCATGATGTTAAAGCCGTATATTTAAATTTATAACAAAGAGAGAGAAAAGAGGTAAAGGGGTTAGAGAGGACCACCGCAGCTGGCGGCAAGATAGTATTTTTCATTGATTGGGATACCAGCTAGTGGATTATGAACATAATTGCCGGTCCCCACAATTTGGCATGATGTTAAAGCCGTATATTTAAATTTATAACAAAGAGAGAGAAAAGAGGTAAAGGGGTTAGAGAGGACCACCGCAGCTGGCGGCAAGATAGTATTTTTCATTGATTGGGATACCAGCTAGTGGATTATGAACATAATTGCCGGTCCCCACAATTTGGCATGGTGTTAAAGCCGTATATTTAAATTTATAACAAAGAGAGAGAAAAGAGATGAAGGGGTTGGAGGGGACCACCACAACTGGTGGCAAGATAGTACTTCTCAGGGGACTATAGAGGATCCCCTCAGTTGCTGACAAGACAGTTTTTTCATTGTTTGAGGTTTTAAGTACTCGAATTTGACCATAATTGCAAATCTTCACATCATCTTAGCATGCACTCCATTGATTTCCTATGGGGTGGGGGTAAAAAAAAATTGGACCAAAAATTGGCCCGGCAAGATCCGGATCCTTATTCTGGGAGCTATTCTTAGCCCAAATCCATTGTCAGAATTCGGTCCTCAAATTTTGCATACTCAACTACCTCCAGCGCCCGCTCTATTTGCCATGGTAATAAAATATAAATATTTTTCTATGTTTATAAATTTTATATCACGAATTTAAATATTGATAAATATTTATTGTAAAAAAAAAACTCAGGTGTGCCAAGCACAAACACAAATTCCAACCGAAGGTAAGAGAGATTTGTGTGCTGTGCGGCTAGTCACACCAGATTTTTTTCAATAATAAATAAATATTAAAATTAAATAATCTTCAGTTAGTTAAATTGAAGAGCTTCAAAGATTTTATATAATATTAGACAAGCGGTTCCAACCTTTATTTACCTTCCGGAAATAGGAAAGAAGAGATTAGTTCCTTTGTTTATATCTTGAATTCTATTATGTCGACGGAAAAAAATATTTGTGGACACAAAAAATCTGGTGGGACACAACTTTTTATCACCGAGTGTAAGCGAAAGCTGTGTGCTGTGCGACAAATCACACCAGATTAAATGTATGTGTTTGTTTAAAAGATAGGAAAAAAAGAACATCCATAACAATCTTTCAAAGATAAAAAATCTGGTGTGACTGGTCGCACAGCCCCCTAAGGGGGTGCCTAACTTAGATAGAATATTTCAATCTCCTAGCTCTTATCGTTGTTGAGATTTTTTCACACAGACAGACCAATTTGCGGGACCCTTTTTTTTGGACTCAGGGGACGTTAAAGCGTGTATATCCATTAAAATCTCGACATCGAATTTTTAACAAGATCGCCAAACTGTATTTATTTCATATATAGGTTAAGAGAAAGTAAAACGAATGCTAAAAAGAAATTTTCAAACAAAATAATTTACTTATATTAGGTTTCAAATCGAAAAAAAGCCAAAAATAAAATTTTAATTTCCATATGTAAATGTTTATGTAGGCCTACAAGCTTTTCTATCATGTTTGAGTGTATGTATGTAGATTTGGTAATCACTAAAAATAATAATTAAAAATAAAATATTAAATGTTTTAATGAAAAAAGCAAATGGATTTAAAATAAAATAATTGAAAAAAAAAAAAAAAATTAAAGATGAATTAATATATAATTTAAGGGAGTGCATTGAACGAAGTGGGGCGATTTATATCAAAAAATATTCATTAACAAACCAAAATAAATAAAAAAAGGGAATTAAATAAATACACTAACGAATGACGGACCGATAAGCTTAGAGGCTCGACTTGTACTTCCCTAGAGCAGGCCTAAGTCTCTCTCCATAACTTAACGAGATATTTTTAATTGATATCCTAAATTAGTAAAAATTTTGTCCTTCCTCGACGGTGACATGTTTGTCGAAGGTGAACAAGGGACACTAACAAGGCCCAAAGCCCGCTGAAGGCGGGTCTTGCCGCTAGTTTCATATAAAATATTTCACTTTTTAATGTCACACAAAAAGATGAACTCCAGGCTTTGAAAATTACTGATTTTAATATGAAATTAAACAGTGAAATAGAATTTATTTTTTTAATTAAAAAAAAATAGCTAAATATTTTTCGAGATCTATTATTTGAAAAAGATAATAGTATTCAAAATACCTCGATTCGGACTTTAACTGAGTCATAGATATATTTAACAAGACATGTGAGTGTTCTTTATTGATGAGGCCAAACATCCCATGGCCCCCGGGAATCGAACCCAGGATCTCCGCCTTTCCGGGGCATAGGCGTGCTATCCATTGCACCAGGCCACCGGACCCTCGACCTGCACCAATAAAACTCACTTCCCCTTATATGCAGTTAGTCGCGCAAGTTACTAACTCGTAACGAATAGGTGAAAAACTTTAAAGAAAAATTTTCCACTTATGCGCCGCTTGGTTAACCAGTAGAGGGACAGATATCTGGATCTGCTCTAACACACTACTGTTATATTATAACTTAACCTCGCTGCCCTCTGGGCTTTGCTGCTTACAGTAGTGTGTTAGAGCAGATCCAGATATCTGTCCCTCTACTGGTTAACCAAGCGGCGCATAAGTGGAAAATTTTTCTTTAAAGTTTTTCACCTATTCGTTACGAGTTAGTAACTTGCGCGACTAACTGCATATAAGGGGAAGTGAGTTTTATTGGTGCAGGTCGAGGGTCCGGTGGCCTGGTGCAATGGATAGCACGCCTATGCCCCGGAAAGGCGGAGATCCTGGGTTCGATTCCCGGGGCCATGGGATGTTTGGCCTCATCAATAAAGAACACTCACATGTCTTGTTAAAAAAAAAAATATATTTAATTACTAATTATGGTAGAAAAGCATGGGGGGTGGGGGAGGAGAGCGAAAAAGAGAACGGACTTCATTTGATTAAAGAAAAACATGTTAATAATAGTGAATTAATAAAGAATATTTGTTTTTAAATTTTATCTATTAAAAAATAATAATAATATTTTAGTTTATTAGAAGGGGTTGATTTACACCCTCTCACTCCCTGGGTGTCATACTTTATCAGAGTGTTATAATTACAAATTGGATAATATTATGAGATTAATAAAATGAGAAAAAAAAATGAAAATATACTAAATATGTAATATTGCGATCATATCAAAAATTCGACGTCGAAGATATATACTCGTTTTGAGGGTGCCTAATTCCAAAAAAAAAGTGGGTCCCTCAAAATGCTCAGTAGGGATGTTTGTTTGTTCAAATCTATTTCGACACAAAAGTAAATCTGGCAAACAAATACAGAATGCAACTTTAAATTACCGAAAGTAAGAGAAAGTTGTGTACTGTGCAATCACTCACACCAGATTACCTTCCCCCCTCACTGAAAAACCCCTCTGGATCCGCCCTTGTTAAGGGGAGGGAGAGAGAACATACCCCAATTGATTGGAGGAAAGAATTTTATGAAAAATATAATTTTTATTTTGAAATTTTATTTATAATAGTAAATTGGTGTCTAAGAAAGGGTGAATTACACCCTCTCTCATCCCACTTTATTAAATACCTTGATAATTAGATGATCAAACGGGGAGTCGTGAATTTGGGGGGTGAACGAACGTCGTTTTTGCACAAATAACAAAGAAATAGACGAAATTTAAGAATTTAATTTTTCAATTAAAAAAAATATTTAATTACTAATTATAATAGAAGTTTTAGAGTTTTTGTTAAGAAAAGCATGGGGTGGGGGAGGAGAGAGAAAAAAGAGAACGGACTTCATATGATTAAAGAAAAAATGTTAATAATAGTGAATTAATTAATAAGTTTTGTTTTTAAATTTTATCTATTAAAAAAAATAATATTTTAGTTTATTAGAAGGGGGTGATTTACACCCTCTCACCCCCTGGGTGTCATACTTTATCAGAGTGTTATTTATAATTAGAAATTGGATATTATTATGAGTTTATTAAAAAGAGAGAAAAGAAAGTGGAAATATAAATAATTATAAAATGTTAGTTAATCCGTTATGCAAATGAGATAAGGAAATATTCAATACCTTAATGATAAGATGACCAAACGAGCAGGTGGATGAACGTCTTAATTGCACAAATAACACAACACTATATAAAATAAACTAATTAAACACACGCGAGAGACGAACGGAGTGACTCATGACACGACGCGAATTCAACTAGAGACAAGCAGGCAGGCAGCAGACAGAGAGAGACAGCATTGCTATCGGAGCGCCCAATACATAAAATTTTATCAAATAAATTCTCTATTTATAAAAAAATACTTTTCATTTGAAAACAAACTAACGGGAATTTATTCTGTTTGGAATAAAATCGATATCTCTTTATTAAATAACTATTAAAAGACTCACTTCCTTTACACACCCCTAAAACCCACCCTCTTTAAAATAAAATACTTCTAAGCGTAATTTTTTGTATTTATTTATTTATTAGGGATCTATTTGAAGGGAAATAATTTTTAAAAGTACTTATTTAATCAATCAACCCCTAAAACCCACCCTCTATTAAAATAAAATACTTCTAAGCGTAATTTTTTGTATTTATTTATTTATTAGGGATCTATTTGAAGGGAAATAATTTTTAAAATACTTATTTAATCAATCAACCCCTAAAACCCACCCTCTATTAAAATAAAATACTTCTAAGCGTAATTTTTTGTATTTATTTATTTATTAGGGATCTATTTGAAGGGAAATAATTTTTAAAAGACTTATTTAATCAATCAACCCCTAAAACCCACCCTCTTTAAAATAAAATACTTCTAAGCGTAATTTTTTGTATTTATTTATTTATTAGGGATCTATTTGAAGGGAAATAATTTTTAAAAGACTTATTTAATCAATCAACCCCTAAAACCCACCCTCTTTAAAATAAAATACTTCTAAGCGTAATTTTTTGTATTTATTTATTTATTAGGGATCTATTTGAAGGGAAATAATTTTTAAAAGACTTATTTAATCAATCAACCCCTAAAACCCACCCTCTTTAAAATAAAATACTTCTAAGCGTAATTTTTTGTATTTATTTATTTATTAGGGATCTATTTGAAGGGAAATAATTTTTAAAAGACTTATTTAATCAATCAACCCCTAAAACCCACCCTCTTTAAAATAAAATACTTCTAAGCGTAATTTTTTGTATTTATTTATTTATTAGGGATCTATTTGAAGGGAAATAATTTTTAAAAGACTTATTTAATCAATCCACCCCTAAAACCCACCCTCTTTAAAATAAAATACTTCTAAGCGTAATTTTTTGTATTTATTTATTTATTAGGGATCTATTTGAAGGGAAATAATTTTTAAAAGACTTATTTAATCAATCAACCCCTAAAAACCCACC